>ML788170.1:248716-266781 GCA_009831015.1 Picea engelmannii | reverse complement strand
ATAATGGCCTAAAGACGACATAATTAAAATAACATTACTAATCTAAATTACAACTAATGGCCTAAAGCTGACATAAATAAAATAGCATTACTAATCTAATATGCCCCAATTAAGGGGTAATGAGCCAACATTAGGGCTTAACACAAATCTTTAGGTAGGCCTTTCAACCAACGAAATCATCGAATACAGGGAGAACACCAATCACAAGATACTTGTTTTTTTTTGTGTCTGAGTTTCTGTTAGCTAACATTATTTTTTTTCTCTCAAAGATGATGTCACATAAAACCATTCCCTCCTCTTTAAATTGGGCCTGAATGACATCTCTAAGTTGTCTCACATGTCCATGACCAGGAACATTATAACAAAGGCACATTAAATCCCAACTCTTCAATGATAGAGAGAAATGAGAATAAGTATTTAAAATGATTGCTGGAAGATGATAGTATAATATTCCATAGATTTTGGTTTAATTCGTTTTAATGACAGATGCCCTCGATATTTTCTCTTATTAATGCCAATCTTTTCGAATATCTGTGTTGAATAGTCACTAATAACACGAGTTAACATTCCCATATGCAAGCAAATTCTCAAATATGAAAATCTGTAATATATGCACAATATTAAAGAGCAGCATGACGTCAAAACCTATGTGGATGACACGTTTGTGGATGCCAATGTGGTAGTACAATATTTCACTATTACTATGGTGATGCCTTTAAAAAACTAAAATAACCAACACTTTTTGCAAATTCAAAATGGACACAATTTTTTTTATCAGATCCCATAATATTTGCCTGTTACTGCATTTTAATGGGGGATGTCCTCGATATTTCCACTTATTAAAGCCAATATTTTAGAACCTGTCTGGTGGGTTGTCAATAGTAAAATCATAATTAATATGCATTGGGAAGGGAAAAAGGTGGTGGGGATGGAGGGGAGCGAAAAATGCTTTTAAACTTTTCTGAACTCGAGAGTGCATGAACCCGGGAAACTTTGAAGACTCAACTAAGTATGGAAAGGTGGGTCGGACAACCAAATTCATCATAGGTAGAGTCAGGCTTGCGAGTTCGAGGATTCCGGGGTCTAATTGTAGAGCACAAAATTTTTGGGTGCAAGATGTATACCTCGAACACAGGTTACCAGAGTTCAATAGCACCTATCCACGAACCCGCGTTCATAAAATTGGCTAAGTATGCAAATGAACGGTAGTTTGTCGGATTCATGATGTGAATATATAGATGGATATGACGATTTGTTAGTTCGCCAAACCGGGAACCTGTGAGCACAAAAACATGACAAGTATAGAACTAGAAATGCATAATAGAGGGTAAGAACAAAAGGGAAAAAAGGAGAAAGTTTAGAAGAAATTGGCTAAGTATGCAAACAAACGACAGTTGGTCAGACTCATGATGTGAAGATATAGATGGAGATGAATATTTTTCAATTTGCCACACCAGGAACCCGCAACCATAGAAACATGAAAAAGTAAAGAAACATAAACGAATAATAGAGGGGAAGAACAAAAGGGAAAAACAAGAAAGTTTAGAAGAGGAAAAAGAAAGGGAGAGAATAACTTTATCGCTCACACAACAACACTTAGTCTCATAAATATGAATCCATTGAAAGACATTAACTATGGAAAAAAATTGTCATCTATGAAATATAGTTGGAGCTCGACAAACTCTGGTTCAAGTCAAAATAGATGTTGTTTATATCCACTGCAAAATTTTGCATATTATTTTATTTTAATAGTATTTTTGGGGGAGCCAACTGTAAAACCATGTTCCAATTTTTGATTTCCAAGTGGAGATGTATTTGTGAAGAAACAAGTATGAAGGGGATTAATTGCACCTGCAGGGCCTCAACTCTGCAAAGTTGAATCAAACAACAATAAGCAGCACCTAGCGAACCAACGAGCAAGCATCAACTAGTCAACCAGGAATGTCGGTGAAGAACAATATTGTCGAAATTTACTGCAGACAAGATTGTATAAAAAAAATGGAGGAATATATTGTAGCATGCCCTGGTAGGTAAAAATGCATATTTTTGGGGGAGACAACTGTAAAACCATGCTCCAATTTACGGTTTCCAAGTGGAGATGTGTTTGTGAAGAAACAAGTATGAAGAGGCTTAATTGCAGCTATAGGGCCTCAACTCTACAAAGTTGAATCAAACAACAATAAGCAGCATCCAACGAACCAACGAGCAAGCATCAACTAGTCAACCGGGAATGCTGGTGAAGAACAATATTGTCGAAATTTACTGCAGACAAGATTGTATAAAAAAATCGAAGGAATATATTGTAACACACCCTGGCAGGTAAACATGCAAGACTATAAGGACCGTGAAAAGGCCTCCCACTATGCAAACATTTAAGGACGCTACAGTTTTGCATGACTAGTATTCTGTATCCGCATTTGGAACACCTTCATAACACCCACCGACATAAAAAAAAGGAAATCGAATTTTCTCTTTGCATATGAACATGTTCTGGAAGAGGATTTCGACGCAAACATCTCCAACATTTAAAATTTTCACTTGCAAACTGGAAATAGAAAACAACAAAGAATGAACACGAACGTAAATCTAGCAACAAAACCCACTCGTAAATGGGGAACGACAACAACAACAATAGGAAAACAAGAAACCAGTCAACAAGAAATGAGAAAACAGAAACCAATGAATCAGGAATGCCACCAAAGAACAATATCGGCCATATTCACTGCAGACAACATTGCAGAAGAAAAAATAAAGGACGAAAATGTATTGCAACAGGCCTGTCCAACAATGCAAGAATGCAACTGCAAAAAATGAGACCAACCGGTGAATGGAGAAGGACATAAGAACAACACCTAGCCCACAAAGTATAACAACAAATCCAACTGCAGATGTAGGACCCCAACCTTGCAAAGTTGAAGCAAACAACAACAAGCAACAAATAACAACCCAGTGAAGAAGCACCAAAAGACCCAACTACAACTGTAGGACCTCAACCCTGCAAAGTTGAATCAAACAACAATAAGCAACATCCATCGAACCAAGAAGCAAGCACCAACCAACCGACCAAGAATGTCGGTGAAGAACGATATTGGCCAAATTCACTACACACAGGATTGTATCAAAAAATTCGGAGAAAAATGTATTGTAACACATCCGTTAACCAAACATTTCAGGCCGTGAGACCTGTCAGGTAAACATTCAAAGTTGTCAGGACCGTCCAAAGGCCTTCCACTGTGCAAGCAATTAAGAAAGGTGTGGTTTTCACAGTTGGTATTTTTCAATACTGTGAGCAATCAAAATCCTCTTGCAGTCCATCTTTGTATGTGATTACTATGACCAGAGAATCAAGAATGTAATGATTTCTTCGTCTCGTTCCTGATCACCAATGTTGGACACAGAACCTACCTCCATCACAGCCACAATGACGTATAGGAAAAGGAAATCAGATTTTCTCCTCACATACAAAGATGTTCTGCAAGAGGATTTCGACCCAGGCATCCCCTAGTAGTCAAATTTCTCACTTGCAAACTGCAAATAGCAAGTGAAGCTAAACATGACACCAAAACTTGCCTGTCAATGGGGAACGAAACAAGGCCAGTTCCAATCTCGGTTGCAGAATCCCAAGCGTTCAAACTGCAACAAGACGAACAGGCAAACAAGAACAACAACAACATGCAAATAAGGAATCAGTGAACAAGCAAGAAGCAAGCATGAACCAATGAACCAACAATGCCAATGAAGAACAATATTGCCCATATTCACTACAGAGAACATTTCATATAAAAAAAAAACAGAAGAAAATATATTGTAACAAGCCTGTTAAGTAAACATTTAAGGCTGTGAGGCCTGTTAGGTAAACATTTAAGTCTGCCAGGACTGCTCTGTAAACATTCAAGAAAGAATGCAGTTTGATAGGTCTGTTACGTACGAAAAAACATTTATTATATTATTTTATAACAATAAAAAAAAATTAGTAACAATAGTTCGAATAATAGAGGCTATGTAAAAAAGAAAATTTATTCAAATGACAAACTAATATGAAGTCAACTAATAAAAAACCGACTCTCTATCTTCAAAACTTTGGATATCCAAACATTTCAAGAAAAAAAAAAAACTCAAAAAGACCGTATATGATCAAAAACTTTGGATATGCTAGCATATCAAACATTGAGAATAGTGACGCTGGAAATAAAACCTCCAATCTGTTATCCAATTAGATCATGACATATATGGTATTTTTTATTATATAAAAATCAATGTTTTTAGTTCCCTAGTTCCAACAATAGATACTATGCAAATATTTTTAGTCAATGGACAAACTAATATGAAGTCAACAAATTATCGATCGCTATAGTTCATCTATGCCTTCGACAGAGACTAAATAATTATGTTGGCTTAAGCTATAGATTCTATTCTTCTATATTAATGAAAATACTTCTACAGAAAACATAAAGGAAAGGAAAACCATACTCTTAAATAAGAAATTATGTTGGCTTAAGCTATAGATTGTATTCTTCTATATTGATTAAGATACTTCTACGGAAAACACAAACACTTGCATAGTTGAAATGTTCTTTCATAAATCAGATTCTATAGGAATTACACGTAATTGGTTTCTCTAGCCTACTAAAGACTATAAAAGAAATTGATTAATCTATATAATTCAAATGAATACAAACTAAAATAGAAATAAAAAAAACAATCTAAAATTACACAACACATGTTCTTCTACAACGGATCTTGACTCTATAGGACAAGGTGTCAGGGCATACTACAACAACATAAACTAAATAAACAACTTAATTATCCATGCAAACACATATAACTCAAAGAACTGAAATCGTATTACAAAACAAATATTTATCGAGATTGTATTCTATCTCAAAATATCAATCTAGATTGTATTCTATCTCAAAATATCAAAATGTCTTTTCCATAATATTCATTCTCTCCTACTCAGAGGAAAATGTCTCCTTTTATACATGCTTGTCTTCAACAAACTAATAAAGAAAAATTAGTACAAACATGCTTGAGAATCAGATATTCTCAAGATGTTGAAAAAGAGTACTGGAATCAAATTAAATACGAGTAACTAAGTGATGACATATAACCAAGAAGATATGAAGATCTTGTTCTGCACATTGCATATGCAATAACGTTGTTGTAACTATATAACTACTCTAGAAGGAAGAGTTAAATGCATGGTTATGTGGTGATTTATACCTTCTGCAACAACCTGCAGAATCATATAGAAATGTTTATGTTTTCAACCATATCACATTACTTCCATAGATCCATAACACATTCATCCATATGAGTTTTTGTTTCCTAAATTGATCTAAAACACATGGACCTGTACCAAACGAATCTACATCAATCTCCCAACTAATTTATTATAAAAACAAAAGTACACTACTACTAATATTTAACAAAAATAAGAGGAAATGCTAAGTTATGTAAATGGAAAAGTACCTTGAACCAAATTTCTGACTTTAAACAATAGAAGGATAAATATAAGGAATGGGATCTATACAAAAGGATTATAAATGAAGGAAAGGGTGTTGAAAGTTTTCCAAACCAAGACTCGTCATCTCCCCCTTGCACACGCTCGTGAAACCCTGTACTCTACATCCAGGTATCAAAATTAAATTGGATAGGTTGGAAGGATTCATACTGAATTTTGCTCCAATTGTAAGGAGGATGGCCTTGCTCTTCCATAACATAGTACCCAAGCCTTCTATCAATGTCATCCAAAAAGATTACGTCTTCCTATTGATCAGAAGAACACCATAGAATTGGAAAGTGAAACCTCAACCCTATATAATGTATTCCATGTCTTTTCAAACAACCAATATCTATATGAGATTGATCTAAAGCAATACCAAATCTAGAATAAGACAATAGTTCTCATCTTTTTTGTTTAGAAGATAATGCTTCCCACCTTTTCTGGAAGCAAAGTAGGTCTTCTAGACTTTTCTATGCTATCGAGTGCTCATAATCAGAAATAGTCATTCACTGAGTTTTACAAATAGAAGAAATAAAATGAGGTTGTCAAAGAAAAATTTCCTTTTCTAATATAATCGTGGAGGGAACATGATGCTCCCTTCTCACCCATACACTATCATTCAACTCGGTGTACTCAAAATGAGACAATACATTGGTCCACTAAATTTGATGAGTTATAGACATAGAAAAATCCCTTAGCTGCATGTCCCCCACATAGGGGTCAGGGTCCCATTTGTATTGAGTACATAACAAAACTGTGTTGATATAAATCACATAATAAATTTTGATTTTCTCCATCACAATTAGAATATGATTGTAAAAAGCACTCAGGAGCTAGGACATTGCATGATCTATCAACGACCAAGTTATGAACAGAACAGGGGATGAGGTAGACATTATACAAGTCAGTCAGGATATGGAAATGACATATAAGGTGTGGCCATTATGGTTGGTGATCCTTGCCACCCAAACTGGAATATAATAACACCCTCAGAAGAAAATGGGTGTAATCATGAACTCAATAAAGCTTGAGGTAAAATTCCAAAGACAATCCATAGAATTCCAATGGTTTTGGAAAAAAATAAAGTAATATCGTACATGTACTTACCCTTGAAGCTGGTGAATAATGAGTAAAAAATGAAGTTCAAACATCTAGAGCAGTGCAACAATGTTGTTGATGAAGGGCCAGTGGATATCCAAAATATGCAAGCCTAAATTACCTCTGAGATGATAAAAAGATGACTTCCAACACTCTTGCCTTGATCAAATGTTTCCATAGAAAATTGTTCATGGTAGATGTGAGACTATGGTACCCATAGCAAGGATCTAATGTAATAGAAAGAGTGATCTATAGAATTAAATATTAATGTTGGCACAATATCTGTAGCATCCAAAGGACTTCTGATAGATATGAAAAAGGCTACAGGGTTCATATATTAGATTGTTCGATTTGTAGCAAGTCTATTGGATCAGTAGTAGGTCTATTGGATCAATAGCATCAAGAAATATGAGCAGAACACGATCTGCAACAGGAAAAAAAATCATAAGCCTAAAAAATCTTAACACACAACAAATGTTCCTTCATTTTTTAAACAAAACCTTGTCTATCAACAAGTTTATTTTCAAGCAAGATTTTTCCAACTACACCTAAAGGGTTTTCTTAGCTAGACTTTAATCAACCCCAAGAATGCCAACCAGAGATTAGTTTTCAAGAATTCCAAGAATGCCAACCAGAGACTAGTTTTCAATCATTCCACGGTCTGATGACACTTGGTATAGGTTTTCTACATCATATTTTTCTTCTCATTTTTTTAAATATGAAATAAGTAGGATAACTAGGTAGCTCAATGTTGTAAGCGATCGAAGTAACTTTATTGTTTGGGTTAGGAGTGGGTTGAGCAGGAAGTTACAGAGGCCTTTGTGAATGATTTTTCAAGGCCAACTAGAGCTATTGTTGTGGTGAAAATTGTTGGGCTAGATGTTGGGGCATGTTTCCAAATGTTAAACTTTTAAAACCCAGTAAAATATTTAGTGTGCCAATAATTTCTACCCAGATTTAATTTTAACTCATAAAATCTGAAAATTATGCACATAAAATACAACTGAGTTCTAACACATTTGCAGAGTAGAAAATGAAACCAAATGCATACACATTTAACATTGTCTTTACCCTGGACACCCTAGTGTGGGGAAAACTAGAAAAGAGGGGATTTTTATTGGCTTCAGAGGAAAATATTACAATAAAAAATTTACAAAGAAATATTATAACCCATAAATCTGTTTCTTCTTCTCAGTATGGTCCAAGAAAATATTACAATAAAAAATTTACAAAGAAATATTACAACCCATAAATATGTTTATTCTTCTCAGTATGGTCCAGCCAAAACAGTGTTGTATGACCCAGTAAACTTGCCCCTGTATGGCCCAACAAACTCTGCCTCCCTCTATTGTTGTTGTACGACCTAAATCGACCTCTCCTGGCTGCTATTGTGTAGCTTGGAACTCAACCTCTCCATTTCTACTGGTACAGTCTGGTGTACAACCCTCTCTCTATTGTACGTCCCAACCAAGTTCAACATCTCTCCCAGCTTCCAACTAGCCCTCTTCCTCAGCCAAATCACCCTCTTTCTTTTTTTCTCAAGTGTATTTCATCTGCCCCTCACCTCAACACTTTATATTTTCACTTTCACTCTATTTCCCCCTTTGAGAACTTTCTAGAAGAGTCAAGAAAGATCACTTAAATAAATGTTAATTTCCTAAGGTAGAAACTTAGGAAATTTGAGTTATAAAACCAATAATAATTAAATGAGTAATTATTATGCATTTCCTAAGTTAGATTTGGGATAAAATAAAAATGTTGATATGGGTATTAATTAGTTGGTATTCTACATGCTTGGACACAAGGCCTATGTAGGGACACCTTCCAAAGCTACAAATTTAACACTCCCTCTTAGTGAGGAAGGTATTCTACACCACACCCAACTTGTCCCTGAAGAAGATAAACTTGTCTTTCATCAAGGCCTTTGTGAGGATGTCTGCAACTTGCTCACATGTAGGTACATAATGTAGCTTTAATATCCCTTTATGAACATAGTTCCCGATGAAATGAAATATGATCTCAATAAGTTTGGATCTATCATGGAACACTAGATTTTCAAAGAGATTGATGAACTCTGATTATCACAGTGTATGATCGTCGCCTCCGACTCTCGACCAAAAAATCCCATGAGCACTTTTTGAAGATAAATGACCTCACATGTTGTTAAGTTGGATTCCATGTACTCTGCCTCTATAGAGCTCAATTCTAGTGACCTTTGTTTCCTGTTCAACCAAGACACAACTACTGATACCAAGCTAAAACAACACCCTAAAGTGATTTTCCTATCAACTGTGTTTCCTTCCTAGTCTGCATCTGTATAGCCCATAACCTTCACTCCATCTCCTTGGACATAGCTCATTCCATACTCCACGGTGCCACATATATAACACAACACATGTTTCTCTTCCACCGAGCGAACTCTCCTCGTCTAAACCATAAACTAACTCAGAGTGTTAACAACAAAACAAATGTCTAGCCTGGTATTGACCATATACATGAGAGATCCAATAAACTTTATTTATAAGTTAGGGTCCACTACCTCTGATATGGAAGCATCAATCTTATTCCAGTTGGTCACCATCAGTGTCGACATAGGCATGTAGTATTACATACCAAACCTCTTCAGAATCTCCACTACATAATTTCTTTGTCTTAGGAAATTCTGACCATCTTTCTGCCATACCTCCAGCCCCAAAAATTCATGCATCTACCCCAAATACTTCATTTCTTACTCCAAAAAAATGTCCCTCTTTTATTCAACTATGAGATTTTCTGAACATGTGAAAAACATGTCATCTACATACAACACAAGAATGAGTGTCTCACATCCAACAATGATGTAGTAGAGTTTTGAGTCAGCCTCACTCTTGGTGAAGCCCATCCCTTGCAAGTAGCTATCTATCCTCGAGTGTTAAATTTAGAGCTGCTATTATGTTCTTTTCAATTTACTAGATAATAATAACATAAGCATGATCACTGAGAGAAACAAAAATCACAAGGTACGCAACATTTTATCCTGGGAAACCCTCATGGGGGAGAAAACCCAAAAAAAACTTCCTTAATATATATTGCCAATACAATGCCAAGATAAAAGACCAAACACTAGAGAATATCCAAGACTGAGCAATGCGCCTCTCTCTCCTTCTTCTGGCAACTGCAACTTCATTCAAACTTGCGCACTAGATGAGGGACTTGAGTGAGTGAGTAAATGAGGCGCTAGCCTCTCTTATTTATACTAGTTGAGGAGCGCTAGGGTTGTGTCTTTTCATCAAGTAGGGTCGACTTCTCCAGCTAGTGGCTAAAACCACTTTAATTATCCCTAGGAGCTGACTTTTCAATTAACTTCATTTAATTAGGGTTTGACCAATCCACAAAAAGGGGATTTGGTCATACATAAGTCCCGACATGATCAATCCATAGAAGGGGATTGATATACATGATAATAACTCAATTATAATTAGAATATTCTTTGTAGTTACAATATTTCAACACTCCCCCTTAACAAGAAGGGTACTCTACAACATCATCAGGAGAGAGAGAGAGGGAAACAACATCATCATCATCTAGATCATTGACTGACATATCTATAAATCATGGAGAATTTTTCTCATCATCAATATCATCATCATTAACAACATGGAGCTGGAATAACATCATCATCATCGTTCACAACATAGAGTTGGAATATGAAACATCAACATCGGTTAGTATAAAACTATAGCAACAACATTAACAACACTAGGATGATACATCATCATCAACAACACGAGGATGATACAACAACAACATCAACAACAACACGAGGCTGGAGCAACAACATCATCAATAGAACAAGGCTGGAGCAACAATATCATCAACAACAGGAGGCTGGAGCAACAACATCATCATCATATAACAACAAAATGAGGTAGGTGTAACAATAACATTTTGTGGTACTCTGACAGTCCCTAGGGATCTTCCCAGGAATCATAAGATTCCCTAGGATATAAAATCCTAATGGAGCTACCACGTGGTACTTTGAAAGAACGTCTTTACCAGACCTTACCTTTAGGATTTGCCTAGAAATCAAAAGATTCCCTAGGATATAAAATCCTAATAGAGCTACCACTATTGACCACAAATGTCATATACATGCACATGTACTCTAACAGACCGTCCTTACCAGACCTTCGGGATATATCCAGGGATGGTCATTCCCCTAGGATATAAAATCCTAACTGAGCTATCCGTTGTTTGGTCAGGATACCATAGTATCATCAACATCACTCCCCTTTTTGAGGGAAGTCCTTACCAATCTTGTCTCGAAAGTATTCAAACTTTACACGAGACAGAGGCTTAGTCAACACATCTGCAACCTGCTCATCTGTGCCAACATATTGGAGATTTACAACTCCCCGTTGTACCATATCATGAATGTAGTGATACCGGATTTCTATCTGCTTCGACTTGTCATGGAACACAGGGTTCTTCGTTACCTTTACACAACTCTGGTTATCACATAGAATTACAATGGCTTCCATCTCCAGATCTAATAGACTTGTCAACAACTTCTGAAGCCATATGGCTTCACAATTGGTAGAACATATTGCAATGTATTCCGCTTCTGTCATGCTGAGAGAAATACTGGATTGCTTCCTTCTATTCCATGAAGTCATGGTTGACCCAAAACTGAAACAACATTCTGAAGTGCTATTTCTATTAGAAACACTTCTAGTCCAATCTAAATCAGTATAACCAACTAGTCTGAAGTCATGATCTCCATTATAATAGACACCAAAGTCCAAATTACCCTTAAGGTATCTCATCACATGTTTTGTAGAAACAAAGTGAACACGTTTGGGCTCTACCGGATACTGACTCAAGGTGTTCACAGCAAAACATATATTTGGCCTGGTATTCATCAAATACATCAACGATCCAATGATCTGTTTGTACAACATAACATCGACCAATTCTGGTGAAGTATCAACCAGGAGCTTCAACTTTGTTTCCATGTGTGTGTTCATGGCTTTACATTCCAACATATCAAACCTATTTAGTATTACAAATGCATACTTTCCTTGGTTAAGGAAGATCTTCTCAAGGCTCTACCAAAATTCTAGACCTAAGAAATAGTGAATTCGGCCTAGGTCTTACAATCAGTGATGAGATTTTCTTCTCCAGTTAAGAATAAGTCATCCACATACAACAACAATATAACTAGATCATCATTCATAACCTTGAAGTAAAGGTTAGAATCAACTTTAATTTTGGTAAATCCCAAGCTCATCATGAAACTATCAATTCTTCCATACCAAGCTCTAGGAGCTTGCTTCAACCCATACAGAGCCTTCTTCAACTTGCAGACCTAAGTCTTTCTATCTTCAACTTCAAACCCTTGAGGTTGTTCTATATACACTTCTTGTTCAATAACACCATTTAAGAAGGTCATTTTCACATTCATATGGTGTAACTTCCACTTCATCTTGGATGCAAGAGCTATGATGGTTCTAATAGAAATGTATCTGGCTACATGAGCAAATGTCTTTTCATAATCAATGCCTTCCTTTTGAGAAAATCCACGATCTGCAAACCTTACTTTATGTTTTTAAATACTTCCATATGCAACATGTTTGATCTTGTATAACCATTTGGAAGATACCACATCGTTGTTCTTCGATCTGGGAACTATTTCCCATACATCATTCTTTATAATGGATTGGTATTTTTCTGTCATGGGATCTACCCATTATTTCTTCTAAATGGATTCTTCAAAGCAAGTTGGATCCTTTTCTATGAGATCACACATCAAATCCATGTAACTGGAGAATGGCTTAGGTTCTTTATTTGTCTCATGGTTCCTTCTCAAGCACCATACTTATATCCATATTGAATAAGTTCCCTTTCCCAAGATGGGTTTCTCTTGTGAGAGATCACCATTTGGGGAGGCTCTTGAGATTTTGTCATATCATGATCTTCTGGAATCTCATCATCAATGGTATCTATAACTTCCCTCACTGGTTTTGCAACTCTGGGAGCTACAGGCTCTTCTTCATATACTTCTTCAAGCTGACATCTCCTTGATTTATTGAGTGTTGCATCTTCATCAAAGGTTACATCTCTGTTTAGCTCAATATGATGGTAACCTGGTATGTAAATTCTGAAGGCCTTAAAGACCTCACAATATCCAACAAATATCCCATTCTTTCCTGAAGGGTCCATCTTATTTCTCCTTCCTTTCAGAATGTGTACAAACATTGGACAACCAAATATCTTGAGATGGCTTACTTCTGGCTTCTTTTCGGAGAACATTTCTTCGGGGATTTTGAATCCGAGTGCACTATGGGACAATCTATTTTGGACATACACTGTTGTTCTTGCTGCTTCATCCCATAAGTGCATTGGAAGATCTTGATCATGGATCATAGTCTTCACTGCTTCCACTATAGTTCTATTATTTCTTTTTGCTACACCATTTTGTTGAGGATTATAGGGAGTGGTGAGCTCCCTCTTAATCCCATAATCTCTGCAAAAGCTTACAAATTATTTTGAGGTGTATTCTCCTCCATTATCTGACCTGAGTATCTTGATTTTTCTTTTAAAGAGACTTTCTATCAAGGCTTTGAATTCCTTGAATTTTCCAAATGCTTCATCTTTTGATTTCAATAAATAAACCCAAGTCTTGCGAGAATAATCATCAATAAATGACACATAGTATACATACCCACTAAGAAAGGTTGATGGAATTGAGCCACATACATCTGAGTGGATGATCTCCAAGATTCCTTCTTCTTTACTTTTGCTCTTCGGGAAAGGATTCTTTATGTTCTTTCCTTGTGCACATCCCTTCCACACATCTTCATGATCAACCTTGAATTCTAGTAGACCTATAACTACATTGCTTACATATGGTAAGGCTTTGTAGTTGATGTGAGATAGTATTCTATGCAAAATTTCACATGGACTCTTAGTGGAGTGAGTCAAGGCTGCATCCGAGTGACGTTTTAATTTATATGGGCCACCTTCTTCTGTTCCAATAAAAAATGTATCTTCTATGGTTTTTCCTTTAGGCCACATAAGGACTTCTCCATCTATGAATGCAACCCTGAAACCTTTCTTATCTAAAGCTGAGATAGAAAGCAAATTCTTTTTCAAACCTGGTACATAGAGTACATCCTTCATTTTCATTGGGGTCCCTTAATCAAGTTTGTAGGTGGTGTTGGGGACCTATAATCATAGGTAACTCGATTCTTCGACTGTTGATTTGGCGTTTCTCTCGTGATGAGGAAGTCTGGATCGGTTGATCTCGTTTCTCCCCTCCATTCGTTTCGCTCGCTCCCCCATCACCCTATTGCATCCTTCATCCACGCTGTGCCCTCACTCCCTTGTCCTTTTGCCCCGTTGACTACCTCTGACCAATCTTACCCCTCCATGAATAAACAGACTCAGGTTAAAAACATTAGGTTAACAATGCTAGTAATAAAGTTTAGTATATGATAATTTAAAATAAAATGGTTAGACTAACTATTAATTAATTAATTAATCAATAATTAAGTTAGTTTAATAACTAAGTTAGTTTTTAGATTAAATAAAATATATAACAAAAAAAATAATAATAAAACAAATCAAAATATAATACAAATTATAATAAACATACATAATAAATAAAATATATTAAAACAAAAACATAAAACAATTAAAAAATATAAAACAAAAAACAAACATATAAAACAACGAAACTAAAAAAAAATACAATAATTAAAATAAAGAAACTTAATAAAACATTTAATAAAAAAAAAAAAAATTAAAAATCAAACGCACTACCCTAAGTCTACCCCCGTACACACTCATATCCCCAACGAATTAAATCAACGAATGTGAATTATTCCGGACCCCCCCTCGCCATCCGGAGTTTAACGAGAGGGCAGGTCCGGAATGGTAGTTTCAATTAAACCACCATTGGACACTTTTCAGCCCCATATTCCAGCGGACCCCCCCCACTAAAACCGCTTACCACCTCAGGGAGGGTCCGGAATACCACCCATCCCGAAAAAAAACCACTTTCCTCATTTTTCGCCATTTTTGCCTATTTCGGTACAACTTCTTTCAAAATGGATTCTAGGAAAATGAAGACGTATTTTCAAAATCCGAGAGACTATTTTGTTCATCACGGGCTGAAGAACAAAAACCTCTCTCAGTTTTTGCACCGGTGCCACGAGCAGGGAGAATCAAAGCCATCTTCGAGGCCCTTTTTTCCAGATTTTCACTTTTCCGTTACAGTCCTGATTTTACGGGAGCTGTTACGGCCAACTGGAGGCGAATTTGGCGAAACCGAAGGAGGTTTTTGTCCAACACATGCCCATATACAATAACATCCTTAATTTTTTTCCCAGATGTCAGTGTTGAAGAGAAAAAGATGTCTGTTCGGACCCCTTTTTCACAGAAATTAGGCCCGTCTTTCATGGCGGACAATTCCAGATTTTGGGGGATTTGTGGCTATTTTTGGTCGAGGCAGTTACAAATGACTCACACAAATTGATGGGGAGACCTCTCCTATTTATAGAGATGATTTTTAATGTAAAAGGGTTGATCAGTTGAGGACCATATTTGAAAATTTTTGTAAAATAACTCGCTGAGCTTTCTGTGTTTTTTCATCAATTCAATGAGACAGTGCTATGCTGCAGGATTCTTGTGACTATTTTAACTGGTGATGTGCATCCCTCTGCATTAATTTGTTTCTCTGTTATCATAATTAATGTCTTCCTCTGAATTATTCCAAGAATATTAAGAACAAAATTGGTTTTAATGCACCCTCTGTCTCTGGCTTGGTATAGTTTTTATGTTTTCCACTGAAGATTAAACTCAGAATTCTTAGTTGCTCTGTGTTTAATTGGATTTATTGACCTGTTTCGTCTCACCCATTTCATTTAAATTAAAGGATCCAGTGAGTATTCTACCTTGCCCTGCAAATATTAGCCTGTTGACATGGATTTTTGATCATTCGTTGCAGTGATTCCATAACCCAATGGCCCTTTTCTCCTGCTCCAACCAAACCAATTAAAAAATCCAAACTCTGAACCCATTAACTATCCTAATATCTTTTAAAACAAAGTTATATCAGACAGAGAAATCCCTCTCTGAGTCTCGCAGGGCTAGATCCCTGACTCGAAGCAGTTTTGATGTTGCCTCTGTGACTACCTCCACAGCCTTGGGCAAATTACAAAGTGCTAACAGAATGGCGACCATACTGGGGACTCTCCCCAGTAGTACACTTCAAAGCTCCAAATCTGATCACTGATGGTGGACAGTGACCAGACACCAGAAGGCTAAGATCATTCACCTGGAGACTCCAATCAAATCCAGACAGTGCCAACTCAAAGACTCCACTTGAGGAAGAACCTAAAGCATGGCCAAGCAGCCTAGAAAGACCAGGTACTCAAGCTCAAATTGCATTCAAGACATCTTTGGTTTTATCTGCAATTATGTTTTGTCTTATTCTAATCCTGATCAAAAGTATATTGTTGAAGATTACATTGACCACCTATTGATTGATGAGCCCCAAGAGATCAGATCCCATATCATGGATTATGTACATACTCATACACCTGTGCACACCCCAGATGCATCTGTAGAAAGCCTAGTGAGACATAAGCCTCCTGCTTTATCTCCTACTCTTGAAAAACCTATGGATGGTTGTGAGCCTCTTGCTTCATCTCCCGTGCTTGCAAAAGTCCCAGACCGATACCAGCCTCTAGATTTATCTCCCATTCTCCATGACCTCCCTGTCAATTACATCAATAATTTGCCTAGGTTTGATGGAGAAAATGGGAAGATCATTGCTGAAAAGCATATTCAAAACATTGAGGATTTCCTTGACCTTTATGAGGTTGAAGATGATGATGTCTGTATCAGGATGTTTTCCCTGTCTTTGCAAGGTGAAGTTAAAAATTGGTTTAGAAATCTACCAACTGCAAGCATCAGAACTTTTCATCAGTTCATGCAAGTTTTCTTGGATAGGTGGGTGATCATGGGGAATATTTTCCTCATCTTAGAGGAATATGACCACTTGAAAAGAAATCCCGGAGAGACAGTACAATAGTTCTCAATCAGGTTCAATGAGGTGTATCATTCAATACCTGTGGATGTAAGGCCACCTCTTGGTTTAGCTAAATTGCGTTTTCTAGAAGCCTTTGATCCATAAATGACATTCCAGTTAAGAGAAAGAGACACTGCAACCCTAGAAGAAATGAAAAATATCACAGTCGATGTGGAAGCTAACCTGATGAACAAGAAGACAAAGCTAGAAGCAGTAAGAAAAGACAAAACAAAAAAGGAGCATGCGATATCCTTAGAAGTAAAGCCGGATATTCTGACGAACATTGTAAATGAAATGCTACACAAGATTAACAGGAAAGATGAAATTGCTTTCCAAAAGCCTCATGTATCATCGACTCTTGAAAGAACAAGAATAAATTTCCACAAAAACTTAGCATCCTAGCCCCTTTATCCTAAACCACCGGAGGATTTCTTCATGTACTCAATTCACAACACAGCCAAAGAGGAAGTTCAAAGTCGGGTGGTGGTGGAAAATTCTCCAGAAATGATATGCATGTTTGATGACCCCCACTGTATAGATAATATGCTTAGATCTGATCTTCAGTATGGTGACTATATGGTTGAGATTGAAGATGATTGTTCAAAGCAGCCAGTATTATATTCCTGGGAGGAAGAAGCCCATTTATCATAGTGCACAGATGACAATCAGATTTTGCGTATCCAACAAGATTGCAAGGAAGTTGACGCAGAAAATTTCCCAAGAAATGCAGAATGTCTGCCCCTGTGTTTTTCCTCATTGTTAAGGGAACATTACAAACAGGTCATGAATAAAAAGAATGAGGAAAACAAGGTAAACACGGAAGCTAATCTAGAGGTGCATGTTAATGTTTATGCCATTATTATAGTTCTTTGCATTTCATAAGATAAGAGCATAATAAGAACAAGATCACTGAGAAATACACATCCACAATAGACACAACATTTATCCTGGGAAACCCTCTAGGGGAAGAAAACCCAGCAAAACTTCCTTATCATAAATAGCTTATCAAATGTTCAAGAGATAACTCAACCAATACAGAAACTCCTCCTCCAAGGGATGCGCCACCCTTCTCCTCCTCTCACCAACTTGAAATAGCAACTTGCCTCATAAGAGAATGAGCAAGTGAAGTGTGTGATAGAAGTGAGGCGCTAGCCTCTTATTTATATCAATCTGGCATGTGTGAAGAGTCACCAACTGGCTGGGCCAACCTCTCACACTGGGTGGGTAAATCCACCTTTAATTTAATCTGGCCCTTTCATTATAACTGCTGGGGCCGACTTCTTATTCTACACATTGTAATTGTCCGATGACCAATCCGCAAAAGGGGATTTGGTCCTTATACAATTACCGACTTGATTAATCCTCAATGGGGATTAATCTAATAAT
>ML788170.1:226685-243077 GCA_009831015.1 Picea engelmannii | reverse complement strand
CCAATCCGCAAAAGGGGATTTGGTCCTTATACAATTACCGACTTGATTAATCCTCAATGGGGATTAATCTAATAATGAAAATATTAATAATGACATGATTAATCCTCAATGGGGATTTAATCCAATAACAAAATAATAAGAATTCTCTTCGCAGTTACATTATTTCAATAGTGCAGCCCTTGAGCCTTTTTGAAGGTCAAGTCTCAGATGAAATCATGAAGCTTGAAACGGATAATGAGTTGATCCATTGTGATTCATTGCCATTGTGTCCTATTTCTTTTCAAATTGTGAGAGGGAATCTTGGTCATATTTTGGTTGAAAATCACAGTGTGAACCATGAAGTACCAGGAAGGCCAATACCACCACCATCCAAATTTTTTTATGACCCTATAGCTGATATTATGGATGATGTATGTTTTCAAAGTCTAGCTCCATTTACTCCAAATGAATTAAAACATTGTTATGATATGGACATGTTTGGACAGTTTACCCCACTGTTTGGTGTAGCAGAGGCATCATTTCAGAAACCATCAGAGCATCCACAGTCATATAAAGAAGTGTTGAAAAACATAGAAGGCATAGGTGAAAAATCGAGTCTTGATGCTAAATTGTTTGAAGTTGAAAATCAAAGGATGGGCCAAATCTATATTGATCCTGTAAATACATATATGGAAAAAAATTTCAATACAGGATATTTTTTTATTTCCAGTGTTTTTCCTATTGTTCAGGTTTATCAAATCTTATATAAGGAAAAGCAGGTTGGAAATTACTCTCAAGCATGAGTAACAGACTTATTTTTGAGTTTCATCACAGATAGTGAAAGAACAGAGCCACTAGATCAACTGCTGGATTGGTTGCATTGGCATTTTCCCATTACCTAGCTGAGCAATGGTTGTTGTAGGATAGATAGCAGTTTTGAATAAGCTCAGCATTCCGAGCATCTCTTTTTCAACAGTGTTTATTTTAATTTGGTTTCAGTTGCAAGATCAAAATAGGTACAGGTTGCAGAATAAGATTTTGGGATCAGCCCAAAGAATAAAGCACCGGTCTGCATGTTTAGAGTTCAGTGGTTCTTGACACCTCCTGAAAGAGCTACCATCCCCAAGTGGAGCCTATGTTGGGGACCTATAATCATAGGTAACTTGATTCTTCGACTGTTGATTTGGCGTTTCTCTCATGATGATGAAGTTTGGCTTGGTTGATCCCGTTTCTCCCCTCCATTCATTTTGCTCACTCCCCCATCACCCTGTTGCATCCTTCATCCACGCTGCGCCCTCACTCCCTTGTCCTTTTGCCCCGTTGACTACCTCTGACCAATATTACCCCTCCATGAATAAACAAACTCAGGTTAAAAACATTAGGTTAACAATGCTAGTACTAAAGTTTAGTATAGGATAATTTAAAACAAAATTGTTAGACTAACTATTAATTAATTAATCAATAATTAAGTTAATTTAATAACTAGGTTAGTTTTTAAATTAAATAAAATATATAACAAAAAAAAATAATAATAAAACAAATTAAAATATTATACAAATTATAATAAACATACATAATAAATAAAATATATTAAAACAAAAACATAAAACAATTAAAAAATATAAAACAAAAAACAAAAAACAAAAAACAAACATATAAAACAACGAAACTAAAAAAAATAACAAAATAAAAAATATAATAATTAAAATAAAGCAACTTAATAAAACATTTAGTAAAAAACAAAAAAATTAAAAACCAAACGCACTACCCTAAGTCTACCCCGTACACTCTCATATCCCCAACGAATTAAATCAACAAATGTGAATTATTCCGGACCCCCCCTCGCCATCCGGAGTTTAACGAGAGGGGGGGGGGGGGGGGNNTTTCAACCTCATATAACAGTGGACCCCCCCGCCCCCCCCTCCTAAAACCTCTTACCACCTCAGGGGGGGGGGTCCGAAATACCACCCATCCCGAAAAAAAACCACTTTCCTCATTTTTCGCCATTTTTGCCTATTTCGATACGACTTCTTTCAAAACAGATTCTGGGAAAATGAAGACGTATTTTCAAAATCCCAGAGAGGTTTTTTCTCAGTGCGGGCTGAAGAAAAAAAACCTCTCTCAGTTTTTTCACCAGTGCCACGAGCAGGGAGAATCAAAGCCATCTTCGAGGCCCTTTTTTCCATATTTTCACTTTTCCGTTACAGTCTTGATTTTGCGGGAGCTGTTACGGCCAGCTGGAGGCGAATTTGGTGAAACCGAAGGAGGTTTTTGTCCAAAACATGACCATATACAATAAAATCCTTCATTTTTTCCCCAGGTGTCAGCGTTGAAGAGAAAAAGATGTCTGTTCGGACCCCTTTTTTGCAGAAATTAGGCTCGTCTTTCATGGCGGACAGTTCCAGATTTTGGGGGATTTGTGGCTATTTTTGGTCGAGGCGGTTAAAACCAAATCACACAACTTGATGGGGATACCTCTCCTATTTATAGAGATGATTTTTAATGTAAAATGGTTGATCATTCGAGGACCATATTTGAAATTTTTTGTAAAACAGCTCGCTGAGCTTTCTGTGTTTTTTCATCAATTCAATGAGACAGTGCTATGCTGCAGGATTCTTGTGACTATTTTGACTGGTGATGTGCATCCCTATACGTTAATTTTTTTCTCTGTTATCATAATTAATTTCTTCCTCTGAATTATTCCAAGAATATTAAGAACATAATTGGTTTTAATGCACCCTCTGTCTCTGGCTTGGTATAGTTTTTATGTTTTCCACTGAAGATTAAACTCAGAATTCTTAGTTGCTTTGTGTTTAATTGGATTTCTTGAACTTTTTTGTCTCACCCATTTCATTTCAATTAAAGAATCCAGTGATTAGTCTACCTTGACCTACAAATATTAGCCTGTTGACATGGATTTTTGATCATTCGTTGCAGTGATTCCATAGCCCAATGGCCCTTTTCTCCTGCTCCAACCAAACCAATTAAAAAATCCAAACTCTAAACCCATTAACTAGCCTAATATCTTTTCAAACAAAGTTATATCAGACAGAGAGATCCCTCTCTGAGTCTCGGAGGGCTATATCCCTGACTCGAAGCAGTTTTGATGTTGCCTTTGTGACTGCCTCCACAACCTTGGGCAAATTACAGAGTGCTAACAGGTGGATTCTCCCACTACTTTGATAGGGTACTGGTAATCATCTCCGAGTGTAACTTTCTAGAGAAAGTTCTTTTTTGTAAGGCTAGAGAGAATGTCTCTCTAACTTTTCATGTGCTTAGAGGAACCATTGTCTATGAGCCAAGTATTATCTCCAGGTGACACAAATATTGAGAGGGAAGATAATAAAACATAGTCTTCAATCTTTTCTTTAATCATCTTTGTGGGTGGCTCATCATCTGCAACTGCATGAGAATGGTGTCTTTTTTTATTTCTCTTCTATCTAGACAATTCTTAGCAATATGTCCCATCTTATCACAATGATAATATTGATAAGAGGAGAAATCTTTTTCTCTTCTTTGACCTTTTTGAAACTTCTGGAATCTCCTTGGAGGGTGAGATTCTTTATGGAAATGGGTGAATCTCTTTGGGGAGTGAAATTCCTTATGTAGGTGGGTCTCCTTCTGAAAGTGAGACCTTTTCTTTCCTCCTTTAGCATGAGTATCTAGGGCTTGATCTTCATCCCTTAGTAGTATTGCTTCTTGATTAGCTACTCCTGCTTCTTCTTGAACACATTCTTCCCAAAGATTGTCAAATTGGAGTTTTTCCTTTCTTGCACAGATAGCTTGGATGAAGGCATACCAAGGTCTTGTGAGACCATTAAGACATGCCATTAGTAGTTCATATTCATCTAGGTTGTCTCCAATTTCTTCTAGTTGTTCCTTGAATTGAGAAACCCTAGAGAAATAGTCATCAAAGGTTTCTGCTTTCTACATCTTTGTATTCTTGAGTCGGGTTCTTAGATTCATCTTCTGGTTGATATTCCTTCCTACATACATTATGGTTAGGGAATCAAACATTTCTTTTGGATTATTCTTAGAATACACTTGAGGGATCAAGTGGTCTTTAATAGAATCTGCAATGATTCTTTTGTCCCTAACCATATCCTTCTGGTACTTTTCTTTGGCTGCATCTTCTGCGGGTTCCGATACATTTTCCTTTATGAATTTTGCAAGGTCATTCTCTTCAAGAATGAGTGCAATTCTGTACTTCCAGTCATGAAATTTTTCCACACCTTCTAACTTGTCAACAAGCTTAGTGATTGCAAACATCTTGACCTGGATTTGGGAAAATGACCAAAAATTTAAAGTGCTAAAAATTTGATTCTGAACTTACCAAAAGGTGCATTGGGTTGAGGCAAGTAGGCTAGTGTAGTATGTTTTTAGAAAATCCAAATTCCCCCCCTTGAAATTGGACCTGTGCAAATTTGGACTGGTACTTCTGGTACTAGTTTTGGTTTCCTGGTTTTCTAGTATGAGTGAAAACTAGGTTTTCACTTTCTGGAGGTTCTGGCCACTGAAAAGGTGCACTCAAGCTGTCAACGAGTTTGCTAGGCTAGGTCACACTTCCCTAGATGGTTTTTAGGCTAAAATTCCCTTTCAAAAAAAATCCCTAATTTTCTTGTACACCAACAATGACGTTTTTGGTTACTCAATGAAAGGTTCTCTATTTAGTCAAGCTTGGATGCCATGTTAAATTTAGAGTTGCTATTAAGTTCTTTTCAATTTACTAGACAATAATAGCATAAGAAGGATCACTGAGAGAAACACAATCACAAGGAACACAACATTTTATCGTGGGAAACCCTCATGGGGGAGAAAAACCAACAAAAGCTTCCTTAATATAGATTGCCAATAGAATGCCAAGATAAAATACCAAACACTAGAGAATATCCAAGACTAAGAAATGCACCTCTCTCTTCTCCTTCTTCTAACTACAAGCTCTCTTATTTATACTAGCTGAGGAGCACTAGAGTTGTGTATTTTCATCAAGCAGGGTCAACTTCTCAAACTAGTGGCTAAAACCATTTTAATTATCCCTAGGGGACGACTTCTCAATTAGCATCATTTGACTGGGGTTTGACCAATCCACAAAAGGGGATTTGGTCATACATAAGTCCTGACATGGTCAATCCATAAAATGGGATTGATCTACATGATAATAACTCAATTATAATTAGAATATTCTTTGCAGTTGCAATATTTCAACATCGAGTACCACTCCCTAGGAGACTGCTTGAGCCCATACAAGACCCTCTTCAATATGCACACATGGGAATCCCTCCCTTGCACCTCAAAACCCTTTGGCTTCTCAATGTACACCTCTTCCTCAATGATTCCATTAAGGAAGGTTGTCTTCACGTCCATCTAGTAGATTCTCCACCCCATCTCAGTTGCAATAGATATCAATACCCTAATCGAAGTGTACCTAGCTACTATGACAAATGTCTCATCGTAGTCAACTCTCTCTTTATGAGAGAACCCCTTAGCCACAAACCTGGCTTTGAACTTCTCCACACTGACATCCACAACGTGCTTGATCTTGTAGATCCACTTCAAGCCTATCACTGATTTCCCTTATGGTAATGAAACAAAAGATGTGTTAGCAACATCAACTTTAAAAGAACCAATAGGATTCAAAATGACGATGTCAACCACAAGGATCAATCATTTTGGAGGGAAAGAAAGATTTTTTTTAATTTTTTTTTTTAATTGTACGTTTGACTTATCTCCTTATAGGTCTACTCAAATTTCAAGTGTAGGCACTCTTTGGATGCATAATTAAATTTCACATCCAACAAGTACCCACTCTGCATACTTTCGATAGACCCATGGTGAGATAAACCGAAAATCCAAGAAACACATTTTGTTCATGTATTTTCAGTTTATCTCATTGTGAGTCTATCGACAGTATGTGAAGTGGATACTTGTTGGATGTGGAATTTAATTATGCATCCAACGAGTGTCTACACTTGAAATTTGAGTAAACCTCTTAGGAGATAAATTGAAAATACATTAGAAAAGGTAGTTATCGTTATTTCCCTTTGAAAATTCATTTTTTTTTAACTATTATTTTATTATTTTCCTTAGGAGGCCCATTTTAGACGTCAAAATTTCTCTAATGTAAACTTCATCGCATTAATTTTTAGCTTGTAGTGTATCCAACTAAAAATTGAGGGGGCTGAGAATATCATTCTTGAAATTGTCCAATAGATTTCCAGTTTCAACTCGAGTAGTTCCTCTCCAAGATGATTTCGTAACTATGGAAAGAATATATCTAGGAAATTTAATATGTTTTTCATTACCTCTTGAATTATTCTTGCATAACTCACAATTTTCCTCATAATACAACTAAGAAACATCCCTTGCTCCCATTAAATTCAAAAAGTCAATACACTCATCTTGAATCTCTCTTAAGAGAATAATTCGAAGAGTCTTTAGATCCATCCTACATTGTTTTGACCTTTGCATATTATAATGGAATCTCTCAACATAATATTCTAGACCTTCATATTCTTTATGGGTCATCTTGAAAATCTTCTCTCTACATGTCTGGATTTGCAGTAGTCTTGATACATTTTTAGATAATCTTGTCTCATTTATTTCCGTGTTCAAATGGTATTTCCACCCAATTCCATGAACCAATGAAGTGTTTCATCCTTGACGGTGGCAGGAAATAATTCTAGTTTTTGTGTATATGAATAGTGATTATAGCTTCAACATAACACATCAAATTAAAAATGAAAGTGTCTAGATCTTTACTAGAAAATCCATGAAAATTTGGTAGATTAGAAGGTGGAATATTTTTCATTTGCACCATTCCTCAAGATTTTTGAATTGGAAATTCAAAAGTCATAAGGTCTTATTAATTTGAGGCTTCTCCCTCTTCCCTTTTGGCCATAGTGTTTAGAGGATTAATATTCAAAATGCTTGGGCCTTTTTGTTCTATATATTATTTATAAGGAATATATTATGTAGAGTATTCTGGTTCTTGAATTGGATTCTCTTGAAATTCTAATACTTCCTGGCCACTGAGTTATTATGTTCTCATAGTTTCTGTATTGGAAATTATAAGTGTAACATCAATTGTAGATCTGTCTTCCAAATTGTTTTTTACATGATTAGATTTAGAAACTTCTTCCTTGAGAACCAGTTGAGGTCCAATCTTTATTCTTGAGTTTCCTCCTCTTACTAATTTCCATGTCAATGTGTTAGTAACTTGAGTTGTTATTACTACACCATGGAATCATACTTTGAAGTCTCTAATTCGATTCATGCATCTATATGTCCTAATTATAAATGTATAACACTACGTATGAGATCGTATTGAGAGGGTAGTCAATAGTTCCTTTTGCCAATCCCCGTACCATGTGTTTTTTTTCCTAAATTGTTATAAATAATTTTTAGGCCTTTGGCATCTCCTCAGCAACAACACCAAACATGTCAAGTGAAATAATCAGTGATTAATTTACTTGTACATTTATTTTGTCAACCCAGTGATCTAAGTTCTTGTGAGATGCCTTGCACTGAATATGCAAGCTTTAGAAATTACTTTATTGTTGATGCCTATTATGATCCTATTAATAGAAAGGAAAGGAAAACCATAATCTTAAATAAGAAACTGCATTGGCTTAATCTACAAATCATATTCCTACTATATTGAGGAAAATAATTCTACAGAAAACAAACACACTTGCATAATTGAAATGTTCTCTCGTAAATCAGATTCTATAGGAATTACAAGTAATTGATTTGACTAGTCTACCAAATATTGTACAAGAAATTGATTAAGCTATATAATTCAAATGAACACACACACTAAAACAAAAATAAAAGAAAACAATCTATAAATACACAACACATGTTCTTCTAGACTGGGCCCTACCTCCAAAAAACAGGGTGTTTGGGCGTACTATAGCGACAGTAAACTAAATCAACAATTTAATTATCCATGTAAATATGTATATATAACTTAGAGAATTGAACTCATATTGAAAAACAAAGTTTATCTATATTGTATTCTATCTCAATATCAAAAATTCTTTTCCATAATTAGTCTCTCTTACTCAGAGGTGAATGTCTCCTTTTATACATGCCTTTCTTCAACAAACCAATAAACCAAAATTAATAAAAATGTATTTGAGAATAAGAGATTCTCAAGCCATTTAAAAAAATCACTGGAATCAAATTAGAATGAGTAACTAAGTGTTGGCATATATCCAAGAAGATAGGCAGATCCCATTCTAGATATTGCATGTGTAATAACACTATTATAACTGTATAACCACTCTCACACGAAGAGAAAAATACATGGTTATGTGGCAATTGATACAATGCACAACAACCTACAAAATCTATAGAAGTGTTTATGTTTTCATTTCTTTCATAGATGTATAACATGTTTGTCTATATGGGTTGTAGCTACCCATACTAATTTGAAACACATGGACCTGTAGCAATCTCCCAACTAATTTATTATAAATAAAAAAATACACTAGTAATTCTAATATTTAATAGAAAATCAGAGCAAACACCAAGGTATACAAACAAAAAAGTATCTTGAGACAAATTTATGATTATAAGAAATAAAAGAACAAATATAAGGATTAAGGTTTAGGCAAAAGGCTTGTAAACGAAGGACAAAAGGTGTTAAAAGTTGGCCAAAACCAAGATTCATTAGTTTCATAACATCCATGGGAAGGGTTGGGGTGATATACTATTTGACAACATATCCTATGGGAGCATGATCAATAACTATGGAACTAGATTCAATGAAATCCCTAACAGTGATAAGAGATGATCTTATTTGAGAGGAAACAATGATAGTGCCAAGGGAGATGGAACATGAGGGTGCATCAATTGAGCAGTTAGGACCCTATGGGAAGTCAATAGGGGAACTTGTATGGAGGTTATCACTAAGACTAGCGAAAGAAGTGATCACCTCAAAGAATTCATCATCTTCTAGGATGAATGTGGTCAAGGAAACATAGTTCCTTTGTGAATAGGAGAAGAAATAGATGCAAATTCCCTTAAGTGTGAATGAATCTACCCAACCTCTAAGCTAAAGTGGTGAGGAGGTGGTTCTAGAGCCATGGGTGCACATTTGATAGGATTGGATGTTGCACAATTAATGGAGGTGGACAAATAGTGCATGGACTCAATGTGAGTGATAGAAGATGAAATTGTGTCATGTGAAGCATGTGAGGGGGGGTCACAATAAGAAAGTTAATCAATGGTGATGACGCATCCCTCATGCAAGAATATCAGGACCCAAAAGAGTGAAGACACAAAAAAATTCATGGATTAGATGCAAACATGTCCAAGGAGGATATTGCAATCCACTAGACCAGTCATGAAAGCAACATCGTCCACAACAATCTTACTGCCTAACTCAATGGGGAGATTAGGTAGGATCCCAAAGTGGGGATATAATCTATTATAAAAGGAACATAACTCAGTTGTTGATGGAATGAGAATGGGAGAGCCTAGGTGTTATGAAGCTGAGAAGAACATAGTACACGAGGAGGGTCCATCATATACAATACATCGATGAACCATAAAGGTTTTAATAATGACCCTTATTTAAAATGAGGTAGAAGATGGAAGATGTTATTGGATATGATAGTCACAATCAAAGGTGATAGTTTGTGATGGATGTGGGTAAGCACTTCCATTTTATTTACAAGGAGAAGGTCTAGTGAACATTGTGGCACTATAGGTGGAAGGGGTTCCTCCAAGTCTATATCATTGTGTCTCAATTGTGAAGTAGATATGGTGGGAGGGGGTGTTACCCCCATGAGGGATAACCTTCAAGGTTAAGGAATATGGAACCTGACCTAGAAAAATAATGGATTCATGGCGAGGAAGGTGGCACTTCGAAGTAATAGAATGAGTACCACCAAGTTTATGGAATTCTAAAAAAACTACTTGGACTAGATCTGGGGTGAAATCAGGGCACTAATGGAGCAAGTGACCATAGAAATCACAAAGAGGGTAAGGTTGATTAGTCCAAGTATGAAAAAATTGTTTCTTCTTGCTAAGACTATATTTATAGCAAGGATTGTAAATTCCCCTAGCATTACTATCATTTCCCCCATGTCATGGGTGTTTATAGTATGTGGTATTCTTCTTACTCCCCTTGAGTGGTGAATGGCCATAACAACTCTATAGGAGGATAGTTTTGGCTAAATGGGGAAGAATAGGATGACACCACATTATCATGTGGGAAAATATAATGTGTTTCCCTATGCCATTTATGAGGACCTTTGCAAGATGGGGATTTGGGGGTCATGCTCATGAAAAAAATAAAATAAGATAAATAAAAAACAAAAAATTGTTATGCAATCAAAATCCATGTTTCTAAGGAAAAAAAGTGCTCGAGTCATGAACAATGTGGTTTTCAAGTGTGTTTTAATATATTACAATGTAGAGCTTTGATGTAAGTTTATCATTCGATGTGTCGAAAAGAAAAAGCACAATCCTGACTCTAGTGATATGTCATTAAAATTGTAATTGGGTTTTCCAAAAGCTCTCAATGGATGGGTCATGAATCCACCAAACATGTCTAGTGAAAGCAATAGAGAGTTAGTTATAGTGAAGGGAATTGGAGGCATGTCCCAATGGTCAACACTATCTACCTCATGTACAAATGTAACCCATGAATGCTACCTAAGTAGAAATCCTAAATTTTGGCCACTAAGTTACCTTTCACAAGTGAGAAAAAGGAACTTTTAGCCTCCAATAGTCAAGGGTTTCGGTAAAAAAAGAGTTGGGTGGATCAATGAGACTGACATAAACAACTTGACCTCAACATATGACCCTACACAGTATCTCCTTATATTTGTTTTTTCACACTCAATATGAAAGGATTTTAAGAACCTTAGGAAAGCAACTATGCTTTAGATGAAAAATGACTATAGACAGGTATTTGGATGCTTACCCCCACATTCCTAACTTAGAATATAAATTAATTCGTGAACTCAAATGCAAGAATTAAATCAAATATATGATTACATTGGCTATATGTAAGGGGATAACATTGACATCATGGACTAGTGGATGTGATTAATGATATGAGGAATGAAGTATTTTAGACTTCTCACTCTTTCTGATTCACCAAAATAACTTTATGGGAATAGGTTAAAGAGCATACGTACGTTAAAGAATAATTTTTAGGTCCTTCATGTGTGTGTTTCAAGTGGTGAAAAACAACGTTAAATTGAAGTAAACATTGCAAAAATAAAAATTGAGAAATTTGGTGAAGACAAATATTTGAACATTTGGGGTTCTTTCTTTGTCTAATTAATTTTCTAAGTATTATGAATTTTGCAAATGAAAAACCAAAATTTAAATGAGAATATAATAAAATAGTTATTTCACTCTATCACATTTTTTTTATTCACCAACATCACTTGTGAACGCAAGGCAAAGAGAATATTGGAGATGAGATATCTTTTAAGTCCCTTGTTTGTGTGAATTGTGATAACATAAATAAAAAAATATAGGGGTGAATTCTAACTTTGAAAATGTTAATTAATCATGAATTGGTCAACAAGGAAATATTTGTAAGTAATGAGTGATTTAACCACAAGAGTTCTTTTCCCACCTAGCGGTTTCTTCTTTAAATGAGTTTAAGCAATGTGATTTGAACAAACCAACAATTGAAATGGAAAGGTATGACTCAAATTGCAATGAAAAACAATAAGTCATCCACGTGAAAAATACTTGGAATTATGATTTCTTCCACTTAGCCACTAAGTGATTTAATTACTAGACACAAGAAATGAGATGCAATATCAAAGATACAACACCCTATAATTCTTGAAAAAATAGAAACTTACACCGACACTTCCTAAACCAATGGCCTAAATGCAAAAAATGGATGGGGTCAAACTCACACGATCTAATATAGAAATTGCCTCACTAACTACATGCAAGAACAATTAAAATGACTATGTATGGTACAACTGACACACAATCAAGCTGTGAGGTTCATGCAATTATCAAAGGCTCTACCACATGAATTTTGTGAAATAGAGATAAACATGCATGTGAAACATCAAGATTTCAAAAATTAATATTTCTTGAAATCCTACCTCTACTGGTAGGTGTTGAGTGAAACTAAAAACCTGCGAATGAACTTGCAAGTCACCAAAAAACACAATTTGATTAAAAACAACCTAATAAGTAATTTTAGATTATCTAAACCCAAAGTGGAGTTATCAATCTAAGGTTGGGGTTTTGTTGCATTGGTGAGAAAAAACCCTTGATTTTGCGATGTTGTAAGCTAAACAACGAACAATTGTTAGTTGTGGGACAAGCATGAGAGTATTATAACATCACACAAGAGTATCATAACATAAAACAAACAACAAGAAAACATGTTTGCAATTATATTACAAATTTAACCACAATAATGTTATTTAAAACATAAAAATTGGAGGGAGAAAACATTACTCATCTAGGTTAGTCTAATGGAAAAGCTTGAAATATCTAATATCACTTAATGAGAATGAATGGGTTTAGGTTGCCTCCAATGTTGTCCTTGGGATGGGTCATTTTCCTTCTTGAAATCTCTCTCTAACTAAAGTGAATGAAGATATATTAGTTCCTTGAGGAAAAAACACAATCAATCATGAGGGAAATGAATTGTAGAAATGAGAGAGATTATTGGTCTCCATGATCATTCTATTGAACTTATGCTTATACTGAGAGGGGGGGTGAATCAGTATAAGATATTTTTTCACTTTATATAATCATTCATCAATCATTCATTAGTTGAGAAACAATAATCACATATAAACTCAAATCACAATGCACAAAGTTTAACATGGAAACCCAATCAAGAGAAAACCATAAAATTTATCTTAATAAATTCATGTAGGCACCAACCTATTGTTACAATATTTGAAAGCACCAACCTATTGGAGACACCAATCTCCTCAGCTGAGCACCAAATCAGTAAGACCTGTTGCAGACACCAATCCCCTTAGCTCAACACCAACTCAACAAAATTTGTAAGCACCAATATCTTCAATTGAGCACCAAATCAATAAGATATTGTGTAGGCACCAACCCATGATCTTCATACACATAGTACTTATGACTTCACCTGCATACTACATACATAGCTTCAAACCCTAGTCACATTTAGCTTTCATGCCCTAACGAGACTCATAACATCATTCCCAGAATATGATCCCAAAATGCAACATCAAAACCTCAAAAAAATGCACTTTATGACATCACATACCTTCAGTCCTTCACAGCACACCTTAAGAACAAGAAAAATCCCAAGAAAATTCCTTAGACTTCTCTTGCACACCTTTAGATCCAAAAAAATACACCCCAGCTCCTTTAACTCACCTCAAATATCTTCTGCGTACCTTAGACTTGATCTCTTTCTTGAATGAACTTCAAATGCACACATCTATCCTCTATTTATAGTATTTATGTCCTCACTTTTAGGGATGACCTGTAAAGACTAGCTAGGCCGACCTAAATGTTTTGGTTGGGTTGTTTGACTGAAAAAATCATATCTCCTCATTCCTAGGGAGTTAGAGGGAACTCCATATACCGTTGGAAAGGTATTGGAATAATATTTTCAACCATATAACTTATGCTCCCATTTGAGATAGGTATATAGGGTAAACATTCCTTCAAAGATAAGGTATATAAATCGAGCATCAAAAATCCAAAAACAATATTTCCAGCAATCCTCATCTTGCAATCTTTATCTTGGACATATGTAGTCTCCCCCTATATTTGACATCAATGAAAACAATATTTCCAACACATTCCTCCAACATAACCTTGCAATTATTCTCTTCTTTAAAATTCTACCTCGTGGCTTTAATTATAAGAAAAATTGGAGCTCCAATGATTAACTAGTACCAATGCAAATTATCATCATTCAAATGGGATCCCAAATTCTTAATAGAGACCCTTGGGAGGCCAAAGTACTCAATATTAATGAGATGCGAGCTTGAATTTTCCTCATACAACACCCTAGAGTCACTTGAGCCAAGGATATTGTTCATTAATGCATTGTGGAGATAGTTGTTTTCCACTTTAGCAAGGTCGCATGGGTATTGAAGGATTTCATGTGCAACTTACACAATTAAATGAAATGCTAGTCGCACTATGTTGAGTCCTCAACACATCCTTTTTTTTTTGCAAATTTTGGACACTTCTTTTTCATTTAGTTTCTTTGCTTATCCTAAAAAATAATTTTTGGCTTTCAAGTGTAGATAGTTTTTTATAAGAGTGTTGCGGTACATGCTCAACCACATATTTAGTGACATACTCATTTTTTTCCATTTTTCCCACCTTTAATTAGAAGGACTGTTATTTATAGCATGTCTATTTATAACATGTCTATTTATAGCATGTCTATTTATAGCAGGTCTATTTTTAGTCAGTGGATTCTTATATGTAATACCATGGAAAAAGACCATGGGTTTCCAAAACCATGGGCTCATAAACCACCATTAAGAAAAGTCCTATTTTTTAGCCACCATTAGGAAAATTCCTATTTTTTAGGGGATGAGCACTTCATTCCTTAATTTTAGGAGATAATTCCTATTTCATGGCTAGAGAGTGCACTTGAGTGAGAATATTAGCCTCCTAAGGAAGTGCGCATTAGCCATCTTAAAATTGGAGTTAACTTATTTCACTCATTTAGTGATTTTTCATATTTATGAAATTCTCTCTCAATTAGGACTTTAGTTCCATTCTTGGACTCTAGTCTTATTCGCAAAGATTTTTTCTATTATGGAATGCATGTTGATTTCATGTAGAGTTCGAGTTCACACCTATATTTTTAACCTTTTCTTATTATTAGAAACTTTTTACTTTAGTTAATTGTTGCTAGTAGGGGTGGTTGTTTTTTTACTTGAGCATGCACATGGAAACCCTAACCTAGTGCACATTATGTCTCTTGTGGAGATTTGTATATATTGTACTCATGATCAAGTATTAGCACAATGTGATTCGAGTTGGTTTATTAGTCTCTTATGTGTGAAGATTGATTATATTTTTCTCTCTCCTCTCTCTCTTTTGCAATTAGCTAGTGTAGTACTTCTTCTCACAATTAGGTCTTGGATTGTGGTTTAATCCTACATGGTATCAAAGCCATTATTGTGAGGGAGTATTCAATTTTATTGCATGTTTATATGTAATTATGGATATCCCGTAGAGAACTATGGATCAACCATCTTCTTCAGTGATCTTGACACCCTTCAACTACTTTGAGTGGAAGCCCATGATAGAGCTTCTACTTCGCAGCAAGGGTTTGTATAGGGTCACCATGAGGACTGAGGTCGAGCCTAATTAAACCATAGATAAATCAAAATACTTCAACATAATTGATGAAGCCTATGAGATATTGTTCTTGAGCATATCTCTGGATCTCCTCTTTCATGTCGACACTTGCAAGATTCCTAACGATCTTTAGACAAAGTTGAAGGATTTTCCAAGTAAGCAAGACAACCTAAGAGGTCATTAGCTATAGAATGATATACATGGATGAATTCATGGATTCACTTATCCATGAGTAGACAAAGCTCATCCATATAGGGGCACTAAACAATTCCAAGCCCCATGCACTTACAACTCAAGGAATTTCAAAGAAGAATGATCAAAAGAGCAAGGGTAAGAAGGACCACTACTACATATGACCAAATTTGCGATGGTTTTTCGTTGATATTGCCACACATATCCGTCACAATTTCCACGATAGCCGAGATATTTTTTCATCGAAATAATTTCGTTGCTATATCCATGATCCAGATGTGCGTGGAAACATCGACGAAATAAGCACTCCACGTGTCACCACCTTCAACATCGGTTAACCCTATGCATCGTCACAATTTCGACGAAATTACATCGCAATAACAATGAAGAAATGTGGAAATTATGATGAAACTTTGTCACAATTGTGACGAACAGTTATGCCAAGCCTATAACTTATGACGTATATGCTGAATGTGAGACGCAAAACCATCGCAACTTGCGACAAAAAACCCTGGCAATATCGACGAAAAAATATCTCAAAACCAAACTTACGACGCAGATGTTGTATGTGTGATGAAAATTCGTGGCAAATTGCGACGAAATTTTGTCACTATAGCGAAGGTTTTGGTAAAATAGTAAAATTGTTTCCGACACGATGGCTTTAAGTTTAAAAAAAAAAAAATTACATGAAATATGGTATTACCATATTACATTGTAATATGGTATACCATATTGTATGCCATATTACAATGTAATATGACATTACCATATTACATTGTAATATGGTAATGCCATATTACATTGTAATATGGCATTACTATTACATTGTAATATTGTAATATATATATCCCCTACAAATAATCAAGGCACTAATCAACCAAATATTGTAAGCATGTGTTATCA
>ML788170.1:197913-214174 GCA_009831015.1 Picea engelmannii | reverse complement strand
TCATTATGATGTGGAGGCACAATTGGCTCGGTAAGAGCATGGTAGTTTAAGGTGCTTGTCAACTAGTAAGTTAAATGTTCGATTGAGGATGGATAGGTATACTTGGCATATTTGAATTGATGGTAAATCATGACAAGGGAAAGGGACTAAGGTTGTTGGTGCCCTTAGTAGAAAATGTATTTGTCTCCAACTAATTCATAGGAAGAATATTTGCAATTTGGAATCTTTCTTCTTTAGCTAATTCATTGAACACCATAGAAGACTTCCTCAAATTAATATCCATACTTGTAACTTTACCATCAATTCCCAAATTCTCATTAATGCTTATAATTTCCCTTAAATATCCATGTCCGGAAGTCATTATGTCATATACAAAGAGTAGATGTGAAATGACCAATAAATTATAATTTTTTATTCCCTTTACTAACCTTGTTCTCCTAGCATCTTTGATCACAGTACTTAATCATTTGGCTACTAATAAAAAGAGAAAAGAAGATAAAGGGCATTGTTTTCATAGGCCTCAATATGAATTTAAAAAACTAGAGGGAGAACCATTTATAAGAACTGTAAAGGAAGTTGATGACAAACACCCCATAATCCATTCTATTGTATGTAGATTCATTCTAAGATGGAGCAATAACAATCTAAGGCATAACTAGTTCACTTTGTCATATGCTTTTTCAAGGTCCAACTTCATGACAACAATAGGTGGTTTCTGGGTTTTATTTGTGTGCAGTCCTTCTTGGGTTGATCCCACTACATCATGGATTTGTCTATTGTATAAAAAACCAAAATGTTCTTCATACTAATTTAATACCAAGGCTCCTTTGAAGGAGTTTAATACCAAGGATTTTGGCTCCTTTGAAGGAGTTTACTACTAATTTTATTCCATCCTTTGCCACTTGTGCTTCTATACCTACCTTCGTTTCCTCGTCAATAAGCCTGAAAAATAACCTAATGATTTCCATATTTCACCAATATTTGTATCTCTAATAAGCCTGATTAATAATTTTATACACCTTCCCTAATTCTATAGACCCGATTTCAATCTCAATACCTGCATTTAAGACATTGGAGGACATTGCAACTAGATCGACATTCCACCTTAAGACTAACCCTCCTAAAAGTTCTTCAAAATCCACCAATTTGTTTTTCATTCTTTTAGAAAGGAAGACAAAAATTCTGCAGCTTTAGAGCCAACACACACAATTTCTTGGAGAAGCAAGACATCTGGTTTGTAAATTGCACACATTCTTTTTAAGGACTGTTGTTTTTGGGCACCCATGACCCCTCCAGAATTAATTGAGCAAATGATCATTTGGAAAAAAAACTAGGGGTCTTCCCTATTCTAAAGGCCCTGATGAACCCCCATTTTGGCATCTTTTTGTTCCCTATCTCCTATAAATACACATGCATTTTTCCCTCCTTTTATGTTTTCCACATACTTATCTTTATAAAGTTCCACCTTTATCATAGGTATTACTATTGCCACATAATCTTCTTGATTTTTGTTCATAAATTAGAATTAGGGTGAACTTTAGAAAATATTTGAATTATTAAATATGTGTGGTTTTCAATAACATTAACTATGGCTACAGAATGCAAGGCTCCAGGTTCTAGCTGCATAATGCAAGGTTGCAAGTTCATACAGAGATGTGTATCGATGCAAGGCAAATTATGGAGATATATAAAGAGGATATTTTAAGAAGATATATTTCTAGCACAACAACCACATTCTATTTTTTTCATATACATATAAGCACCTACATAGTACGACATGCTTTCTATGAGCAACTTACATATAGACAAGTGGCAGGGCTGATGGTTATCAACGTGGAGGCTACATAACTGAGCAATAAATAAGATGCTCAACATATTTACTTCATCGCATGTGGTAAATCTAAACAGGAACATGCATAACAGTCTACTCAATGCATCCAAGAAGTGAACAGCCAGTGGATACGTGGATGGATTAGGCACCATTTTTTTTAACAATTTTTTCCTAGAATCTAGGGGATTGGCGCTCTGCACAGAGCTGTTTTTAGCCAATAATTTTTGTATATATATGTGTGCTCAGTTGAGCAAAGACGATTAGCATGTGATACATATTAGACATTAAGCTGAGCGTATACTGTCTTGAATTTCCAGATTNTATATGTATATATTTTCTGCTGAACATGATCATTCTCTGTTGGTAATTAGTGAAGTGTGAATATGGGAGTACCGTGAGCAAGGGCCCACTCATAGGTACAGTCTATATTATTTCCTTGCTAGTTATATCTTTTGTTGTTGGTTAAACTCATGCATGATAGTTAGATATATATGCTGATCAGATTACTAGTTTCTGAGATTTATTTTATAGTTTGTTGAGTAATGGTTATATGTTGCATAATGGCCCTAAACATCCGTTGAATAATGACAGTTAAAGATTATTAGGGTGAATAGATTTCAGCCAGCATCTTACCCGAACACCTTATGGTTAAACTCTAAGTATGTGTAGATAAATCTGGGTATGTGTAACAAAGTGTAGTTAAAAGAATCTACCATCATAAAAAGCTTTAGCATCATCCACAGGGCTAAGGACAAGGATCATTAAGTAATTTACCCTTGCTGTTACAACATCGTAATTTTTGAGTTTTATAGACCTTAGCATTTCTTTTTATACATATGCACAGTTGCTACAGAATCACAGTGCTCATAAATCCCAGTCAAGTGAATATTCAAAAATTAAGTTTATGATATTTTAGAGAGCTTAGTTTTCAAATATACCACCATAAGACTGAAAGGATCAGGGTTTTGTGACTCATTTCTTTCATAATCATAGTTACAGTATGCTAGTTCTCTTTTCTGTGCAAATTGCACAAAGTGCCTCGTAAGCACACAATGAGCCATGGGTTGAAAAATGAGTGATAGAGTGTAGAGTGACACCAAACAATTGGGAATCATATTTTTACCTCATCATTTTGGCGTCGTTGCTGGGGAGGCACTCAAGAAATTAGGACTTTAGCCTTAGGATCACTATAGGAGCAATACCAGGCTGAAGGGAAACCTTAGGGAGTTCACCACTACCCACAGATATTCCTTGCCTAGGATATTGTCCTTACCAATTATCACAGGATGCATGACTCGAGGCACTAAGAAACCTCATGGACGTGGTGCAGGGACCACCTGTGAGACTAATAAATAGGCCAGTAAAAGTGAAGAAAAACAAGACCCTACAAAAACCCCAAGTACTCATAGTTACTCAAAAATAACATCCAACAATCTGGAAGAGCCTCCCGAAATAGACTCGATTACTGGGTTAATCATAGAGTCACCTTCTCCTAAATATCACAGAAACCAGGACCATCCTATTGAAGGCTTCGAATCAAAAGGACATAGTAACCCCATTAAAGAGCCAGAAAACTCTATCACCTCTGAAGAATCCTTGTGGTAGGAAAGACTCTTAAACATGGAAGAAGAAATGGAAACACCAAAGCAGAAAGAACCAATTACATTTGAGTTTCCTATTGAAGAGACTGAGGACATACTTCAAATGAAAAATATTCCACCCTCTGCTTTACTGAATTTTCGTGGATTGCCTAGCGAGGACCCAGATACCTTCCTCTTCGAATTGGATGTCCTTTGCCAAAGTTATGACTATTATTCTGATGCCCATAAATTTAAATTGTTTCTTGCCACCTTGAAAGAAGCATCTCTTCACTGGTTCATGGGACTCGGAGGAAATTCTAGCAAAACCTGGGACGAAATGAAACAGAGATTTCTCCAGAAGTACCAAGATTACTGCAAGGTAAGAGATATATGATAAGAAATTTTTAGAATGAAACAGAAGGAGGAAGAAACCCTCAAAGATTATGTAGAAAGATTTCAATACAACTTACAAAGGACCAAGCAAAACACACTTGATCCTGAAACACTACGTATTATCTTCCTAAGAGGAATCAAGGATGATTGTATGGATGCATTAAATCTCATGGGGGGCAGGGATATCTCCCAGATGACCTATAATGATATCTGTGAACTGTGTAAACACTATTTACGAGGTATTACTAAGTCTGGGAAAAGCCCCCGTGATCTAGTCTCTAGGATCACAAAGACGTCAGGAGGAGGAGTTACCAGAACTGAAATAAGAAACATGTTGGAAAACTTTAAAACCGATATCCTTATTTCGTTTAGTTCCCAGTTGGATACCTTTCAAGCAAAGAAAAAGAAAGAATAAGCTGACCTAGCATTGGCCATATTTTGTTCTAGATGTAGAAAGAAACACCCCCTGAGGGAGTGTCCTCTGGATAACATAGAAATGTGTGGTATCTGCGAACAAAATCATGATACTAAGAATTTCCCTTCCCTGCCTGAACTAAAGGCAGTCTACCAAGGGGCCACTGGGGAGACAAAGAAAATCTGTTTTATGGACCAAAAGCGACCATGGCCACCCAAGGCACCAGGCATGACACAAGAGCAATCCCAATTTCCTCCATACTATACTTAGTATCAGTATCAACAACAAAATTGGTATGCTTCCATGCCTTGGCAACAAGGGAAACCCCAAATGCAGAATCAACCTTGGCAACAAGGCTGGAGAGGGCCAAGTCTTCAACAACCTACTCCCCAAACACACCCTCCAATTCAACACCAACAACAACTACAATTACCATCCAACCAACCTCCTCCAAGACCTACACAATTACCGGCCCAACCAATACCAAATCAAAATAATAAAGTAGCTCAGCCCACCTGGAACGCCGAACTACCCTTCTTTCCAACATACGTCATTTCTCCTACGGAATTCCAAAACATACATCTACGATCGGGAAGAGTGGTTTAGGATCAGACCTCACCTATCATCCAAGAACAGGATAATGAGGAGAACCCCCCCAAGCTAGAAAACCAGGAAGCCAATACCCCCAAAGAGAAGCAAAATATCCCTTAGAAGAACTCTGATGAGTAGGAATTACTCGCAGAACCACCTTATCTAGAAAGGCTAAATATAGAAAAGTCCCCTGCACAACCGGAATTTGACCTTTTGGGAGAACTCCGAAACGTATGTGTAAAAATTCCCCTGTTTCAAGCTATCAAGGATGTTCCAATCTATGCTAAATCTATTCGGGAACTCTTGCTAAAGAAACTAGGGAGGAAGAAGAAAGACCCAAAAACTATTCATGTCATAGGAAAGTTAGGGGATCTAATGCTAGGGAAAGTATTTATGGCCAAATACATGAACCCAGGAAGTCTGGTAGTCAAAGTCCACATCAAAAAAATTTCCATTGCACACACTTTAGTGGACTTAGGGGCGGCCATCAATGTAATGAATAAAGAAACCATGGAGAAACTTCAGCTTCCTAGTCTTCGACCAACCCCTACAGTCCTTCAATTAGCATATAGATCCACAGTAAAACCTGAGGGTATGATGGAAGATGTAATTTTTTCTGTAGACTCGTGGTAATATCCATCTAACTTTATGGTCCTACAACCAAAGGCCAACCTAGGGGGATATCCATTGATTCTGGGGAGACCCTGGTTGGCCACTGTTGATGCATATATCGGCTGCAGATCAGGTAATATGACCATCTCCCATGGAAACTCCACTAAAAAGATGACCCTCTATCCTCCTGCTAAACCTTCCCCTAACTTAGAGAATTCTCCTTGGGCCGAGGATAGCGATGAATAACTCGCACAACCTCTGTTAACCCTTGACCAAGCATCAACATTTAAACAAGCTACTGAAGATTATTTGATCTGTACGTATTTAGCACATCCTCACATAGCCAGTCATCCAACCTTGGAGCACATCCTTGGAGAGAAGTTCCAAGAAGTCTATTCGCCAATTGAACCAACACAAATACTAGATGAATTGGTTCCTATAGAGGCTACCCCTGGGAACCAAATCTTAGTTGTTGAAATCCATCCAGGAAAGACCTTGAATACCAATGCTAAGCTTGATTCTTGTCAACAAAAGAAGCTCATAGAAATACTAAGAAAACACAGTTCTGTCGTCGCTTGGGACTATACTGACATGAAAGGGATCTACCCTGTGCCATGTACCCATCACATATATCTTAAGGAGGATTCTAGACCTATTCGACAACCTCAGCAGAGGAGGAACCCCGCTCTGAAGGACATAGTCAAGGGGGAGCTCCAGAAGCTCCTTGACGTAAATTTCATTTACCCAATCTCTGATAGAAAATGGGTTTCGGCCTTGTTTATTGTGCCGAATAAGAATGGCAAGTGGCATATTTGTGTTGACTAAAGGGAGTTGAATAAGGCAACTTTGAAAGATTACATCCTATGACCATTCATTGATCAAGTCTTAGATACCTTGGCAGGAAAAAAGTACTTTTCTTTCCTTGATGGGTTTAGTGGATATAATCAGATACAGATCACCCCTACGGATCAAGAGAAGACCACTTTTACATGCCCATGGAAAACCTATGCTTACCAAGTGCTTCCATTTGGTCTATGCAATGCTCCAGCTACATTTCAGAGGGCTGTCTTAGGGATATTCTCAGATTTGACCAACGATTGTGTAGAAATCTATATGGATGATTTTATTGTGTACGGATATACCTTTCAAGAAGCTATAGAAAATTTAGAAAAGGTCTTGATCAGATTCCAAGAAACCAACCTCTCTCTTAGCCATGATAAATGCCATATGCTTTGTACTGAGGGGGTTGTGCTAGGACACCACATATCACCTACAGGGATCTAGGTAGATACTGCTAAGATCAAAGTCATTCGTGACCTTCCAATTCCCACAACTCAGAAATATGTCCGTAGTTTTTTAGGACACGCAGGATATTATCGAAGATTGATCGAAAATTTTACAAAGATAGCATCTCCCCTGTTTTCATTACTCACAAAAGCTATGGAATTTTCCTCGAATGATCAATGTCAGACTGCATTTGAAACCTTAAAAGAAAGGTTATCCATTGCACCTATTTTGTGTGTCCCCAACTGGACCATACCCTTTCATATCTCTACAGATGCTTCAGATACAGCCATTGGATTTGTTCTCAGACAGAAAGAGGAACAACGTTCGTATGCTATCTACTACATCAGTAAAAATCTTACCCTTGCTGAAAAGAACCATACCGTAACCAAAAAAGAATTCCTTGTTATCGTATATGCTATTAACAAATTTTGTCATTACATCACAGGTTATTTGGTCTTCGTACATACTGATCACTCTACCATTCGTTATCTTATGAACAAATCCATCACCAATGGCAGAGTAACTAGGTGGCTGCTCTTACTCCAAGAGTTTGACATTTCAATCATTGATAGACCAGGGAAGGAAAATGTCGTCACTGACTTTCTCTCTCGACTCACCAACGATGGAGAAACCATTCCAGTGGAGGATAACTTCCCCTATGAACACTTATTTTCTTTATCTACTAATACACCTTGGTTTGCAGATGTCGCTAACTACTTGGCTGCAAGTAGACTCCCACAACATCTCTCCCCAAAAGAACGTCAAAGGGTTATCTGGCAGAGCGCAACATATTCTTGGATCGAAGGATATCTCTTCCGTACCAGACAAAATCATATTATACGATGTTGTGTTCAAGAGGACGGGATGTATGACATCTTAAAAGAATGCCATGATGAACCTTGCGGAGGTCACTTCGCAGATAAAAGAAATGCAAATAAAATACTACACCTGGGGTATTATTGGCCAACCATCTTTAGGGATGCCAAGCAGTACGTCAGGAGTTGCGATAAGTGACAAAGAATGGGATGACCTGTGAAGTCAGCTGAGATGCCACTTCAGCTTTAGCTTCAAATAGAACCCTTCGAGAAGTGGGCCCTAGATTTCATGGGACCTATTAACCCACCATCAAAGTAGAAGGTGCACATTCTAGTATGTACAGACTACATAACCAAATGGGTCGAAGCCAAAGCACTTCCAAAGGCCACAAAGGACGCAGTGGCTAACTTCTTATACGAAGATATATTCGTCTGCTTTCGGGTTCCCCCGGATATAGTCATTGATCAAGGAGCCTAGTTTACTTCATGACTCATCGAATCCATCACCGAGCAATTCAAGATTAAGCACTGGATGTCAACTCCATACCATCCTCAGGCAAATGGCCAGGTAGAAGTCACAAACCAAGTGTTAGAAGATATTCTAACTAAAACAGTCCAACATCATCATAAAGATTGGGCTGACAGGCTCCCAAAGGCCCTATGGGCCTACAAAACCACCTGGAGGAACACCACAGGGTTTACTCCTTACGAATTAGTGTATGGAAAGTGTGTGGTTCTCCCCATCGAGTTTGAGATCAAAAAAATGAGAATTGCACTACAAGTGGGTTTGGATCTCTCAGAATAGGCTTGAGCAGATTAATGAGCTTGATGAGATTCGCCAAGCTATAATACATCAAACTACTCTAGTTCAACAACAGAGAGCTAAATGGCATGATGAATTCATCAAATAAAAGAAATTTAAAGTGGGGGATTAGGTCCTCCTGTTTGATTCACAGTATAAGTATTTTGAAGGCAAGTTCCACACTCGATGGCTCAGACCATACGAGGTAGATACAGTCTATCAAAATGGCTCTATTAAACTCCATACTATTGACGAAGCAAGGACATCACTCATGGAAAATGGCCATCGACTGAGGCTATATTAGAAGCCCAAGACCAAGGAAGAATTCATTCGAGAAGTAGTAAAACATAATGATATTAATATAATGGGCATAGTGGCATCGCCACCTATGCCCGCTATTCCATAATCTATTTTTACATTGATCAAACCTATAAAAAAAAAAAAAAAAAAAAAANAGCAGTGAAAACCTGGCCTCAGGCGCTACTGACACTAATGATATTGGAAAACCAATTTCTGGCCAATATCACTTAGTTAAAAAAAAAATTGGTTGTGAAAACCCCTCGGGGCGCAACGAAATGAACTCTTGTTTGAAAACCGGATCACCAACAAACAAGGTTTGTTAAAAAAAAAAAATGATAATAATAATAATAATAATCTATCTTGGGTGATGAGCTCACAATCTACATTTTCATTTTCTTAAGTTACAAAGATGTGGTCAAATTACAAATAATGCATTGATCCTGCAAGCTTATGAAGGGGCACGTCATGACCAATAGAAGTCAACAAGACAACTAGGAGCGCTTGCATTCTCTCAACTAGTTGGTTCAGGTTTTTTCTAAAAACTCATTCTTTTTCTCTTTTATGAATTAAAAATTGAGAGATTAATTGCCAAGTAATAATATCATTAACTCCATATCTCACTAAGCCTTACATCTAAGGACTACCCACTACCCATATTGGTATGCTACATAATAAAGTGATAAATGACGCCTAATGACCCTGCCTAACCACATCACCAAATCTACTATCCCTTGGCAACTACACACTTGACTATTATACTCGACCATTCATACTTTGCATATCTTTAGTTTTTTGGGCCATTACGTAGCAAATAATCATCACCCCTGACAGCCATTAAGCAGTGATCATTCCAACAACTGGTGATTTATTTCCCTATGTATGAACACAATCATGATTTCAAACCACCCCATACCATATCCTTTTTGAAACGAAATACTTGGCACCAATGGCTACCCCGGACACATCACCTGTCATAACACACGCCAATGCACCGCCACGATCACTTGTTCCTTATCTCGACAAACTTATCTCGTTTTTAGTCCTTAACCACCGTACGAAGAGAATAATTGGGATCTCCCACAGAGTAAATATCGAATAGTCTTTGTAGAGTCAGGTTATTACAGTGCTTATACAACAGAGTTGGGCTATATTACAGTGATTACACAGCATATTTGCCGAGTCGGGTTAGCTACAGCATGAAGCTTACGGTGATTATCTAGCATAAGGTTGAGCTGGGTAAGCTATATAACAGTGATTACATAGCACATTTGCCGAGTTGGGTTAGCTACAGCGTGAGGATTACGGTGATTATCCAGCATAAAATTGGGTCGGGTTAGCTACATTACGGTGATTGTCCCGCATAAAGTTGAGCCGGGTTAGCTACATTACAATGGTTATATAGCCTAAAGTTGATTTAGCTCAACATCCAGAGCATAGTGTGTAACTACACAGGTGAGACACGAACATAGGGTGAAATCGGGGTTATTTCCGAGCAAAATCGGGTTAGCATTAGCTCCTGATTGAAGGTCGCTCCATTGGATGTTGAATGAGTCAGGCTAGACCATTCACAAATGCTGCAGGCAGAGTAAGCTCCTACTTATAAAAGGCTAAAGAGTAAACTACTATTTATAAGGAGTCTGTCCAGAGGTTAAATACAAATTTCAAATCAAGACAACAAGGGTTGCGTTAATAAGCTATAACGTGATTCTGAGGTAAGCAGGAGTTCATTCATCATTTTGTAGAATTTTTCTTTTTGAACAGATTGTTCTTCTTTGAAAAATGGGAGGGGTAGCAAATAGAAATGAGCCCAATAATGTTGACAGTATCAGAAAAAACCCAGCAGTGATGAGGATATTTGAGCAGGCTGGATGGCTCCAATTCTTAGAAAAATTCCAGGGATTTGATCTTGATCTCACTATGGAATTTGCCTGGAGTTTTGATGGCAGACAAGCCACTGTGAGAAGGTTAGATATCCTTGTGTCTGAAGAATCCTTAAGCATAGTTACAGGGCTACCACTAGAAGGAGAGAAATGGTATAAGAATTTTAAAGTGGCCCCTGAAAGTTGGATTCCATTTCTTAAGGCACCATCCCCACTTCCAGATTTGAGAAGAGGGATAGCCAGGGACGCACTAAGCTCTCCCTGGGATGAGGTGGTATTCCACCTACAAAAAATTGTTACCTGTGAAGGAAGATATAATTTGGTCCATCATTACCATATTAGGATCCTGCTACATTTGAAAGGAGACAAACCACTCAGCATGCCTTATTTTCTACACAGAAGTTTATCTAAAATGGCTGAGTTTTTGAGAAAAAAACAAAACCCCGAAACTGCTTTATATCACAGGGGTCTCATCATGATGATTATAAATGAAGAACTGAATAGACTAGGGATTTCCTGGAATACTTTCATGGGCTCAACATTGTCCAAACCGAAGATGAGAACTCTACCACTTAAGAAGAGGTCTGAAAGGATCACTACAAGATGCAGGAAATCAACGAGAATTTCTCAAAAAGTCTTAAACCCAGCCATTGTCAAGATAGAAGATACGGGGTCTCAAAAAGAAGCATTAGATGAACAACTCATTGAAAAATCAGAAACAGGACAAGAACAAGATGAAGTGATGATAGATATTGAGGCTGAACTTGAAGGGGTAGAACCCCCACTTTTAGATGTAGAGCAGAATTGGATAGGATGTGATATTTCCCCTTCTTCGACCGAAATGATAGATAAGTCTCAAGATATGCCAGCCACTTCACACTTCGTCCCTGGGCATAAGAGACATGGTAAGAAGAATAAAAAGGGAAAGAGCCATGTTGAATCCAAGCCTTTCCGGTTCTGCAACCCTAGCTACCAAACCTTACTTAAACAAAATCGAAGACTCTTGCTGCAGAATAAGAATCTCAAAAGAAAATTGAGATATCATAAAATTCCAAACAATGCAACAGACCTAATGGAGGATATACATGGGGAATATGTATTAGAAGAACGAGTGGAAAGTTGTGCCAAAATCGATGTAGAGAAAGATCAACAGATTTTTAATACCTTCCTGGACGATATCATCACCAACACTCATGCCTTTATACAGTTGAAACCCGACCTTCCCCAGTGGAGAAACAAGGAAAAACTCTTTGACTTGGGGATCATCAATAAAGAATCCCACAGACAAGTCATAGAAAAGCTTAAGGCGAGATGGTGCTCCATGTACCTATAATAAGAACAAAAATGGACAGAAAAGATTAAACAATATAAACAACAACTAGAGGATACAAAGAAGCTAGTACAACAGTCTATTGAAATTGCCTTTGAAGGCATTTATAGTAGAGAGCCACCAAAGTCTTATCCTCTCTACTTGCATGATCGATGGGCATCCTTCAGACTGAAACAGTTGGCAGCAAGACAACCTCATGAGATAAACCAACCAGATGATTTTGTTAGTATTTATGTCTCTGCAGAAATGAAAGACCAAAATTTGTTGTGTGAATTATATCTTTATAACTTCATTCTCCCTAACAATGCTCGCTTGAATCCTAACCCCGGAGTTGGAGATGTTCAGTTGAGGGCATTCACCTCTCACATCCCTGGTCTATCTCAATGGAAGAAAGATGCAGAATTCTATAGGAGAATGGAGGTTGAGGCAAGCTTAAATGTGAGGGATGAGTATCCATTGCCTCATGTTATGAAAGAAGATCTACAGAGGTTGAGGGCAGACGTGGGAGATGTAGTCACCATTCGTCAGCACCAGAGATTTTCCATATCAGACTTCATGCAGGTGTCTAGGGCACATTCAGTTCAGGCACTATTGATCTCTCATGATATTTGGGAATTTCTCCCTAAATATCTAAAGGACCGAAACCCCATAGGGTATCCATATTTTGGTTTGGCACTCAATCAGGCTTCATTTTATGCTAACTCCTTACTCAGGTATGGTAGTCGATGACTAGGACTAAGGTTCTACTTTCTTATTATTTGGTGCCCCATCAGGTTCTATAAAGCCTCTACTACATGGGATGAGGAAGAGGAAAGGCTTCAGTGGTTACAGATGGAGAGGGCCCTTGGATATTATAATACAGGTGAGTTTGGGCACCCAGCTTATGACTAGGGGGCAGTCCATGCAAGAATAACAGAGGAGGAATAGGTTGCATGAGGACATGCAACCAAATCGGTAAGGGGGAGATGATGAACCCCCATTTTGGCATCTTTTTGTTCCCTATCTCCTATAAATACACATGCATTTTTCCCTCCTTTTATGTTTTCCACATACTTATCTTTATAAAGTTCCACCTTTATCACAGGTATTACTATTGCCACATAATATTCTTGATTTTTGTTTATAAATTAGAATTAGAGTGAACTTTAGAAAATATTTGAATTATTAAATATGTGTGGTTTTCAATAACATTAACTATGGCTACAGAATGCAAGGCTCCAGGTTCTAGCTACATAATGCAAGATTCCAAGTTCATACGGAGATGTGTATCGATGCAAGGAATATTATGGAGATCTTTGAATGGGCAGCTTACATATAGACAAGTGGCAGGGAAAATGGTTATCAACGTGGAGGCTACATAACCATGAGCAATAAATAAGATGCTCAGCATCTTTACTTCATCGCATGTGGTAAATCTAAAACAGGAACATGCATAACAGTCTACTCAATGCATCCAAGAAGTGAACAACCAATGGATACGTGGATGGATTAGGCACTAGTTTGTTTTAACAATTTTTTCCTAGAATCTAGGGGATTGGCGCTCTGCACAGAGCTATTTTTAGCCAAGCATTTTTGTATATATATGTGTGCTTAGTTGAACAAACATGATTAACGTGTGATACATATCAGACATTAAGCTGAGCGTATACTGTCTTGAATTTCCATATTTTTGATATATATATATATATATATATATATATATATATATATATATATTCTGTTGTACATGATCATTCTCTATTGGTAATTAGTGAAGTGTGAATACAGGAGTACCGTGAGCAAGGGCCCACTCATAGGTATAGTCCGTATTATTTTCTTGCTGGTTATATCTTTTGTTGTTGGTTAAACTCATGCATGATAGTTAGATATATATGCTAATCAGATTACTAGTTTCTAAGATTTATTTTATAGTTTGTTGAGTAATGGTTATATGCTGCATAATGGCCCTGAACATCCGCTGAATAATGACAGTTAAAGATTATTAGGGTGAATAGATTTCAGCCAACATCTAAAATCAAATCTATTGTTACCCGAACACCTTATGGTTAAACTCTAAGTATGTGTAGATAAATCTGGGTATGTGTAACAAAGTGTAGGTAAAATAATCTACCATCATAACAAGCTTTAGCATCATCCATAGGGCTGAGGACATGGATCATTAAGTACTTTACCCTTGCTGTTACAACATCGTAATTTTTGAGTTTTATAGACCTTAGCATTTCTTTTTATACATATGCATAGTTGCTACAGAATCACAATGCTCATAAATCCCAGTCAAGTGAATATTCAAAGATTAATTTTATGATATTTCAGAGAGCTTAGTTCTCAGAGATACCACCATAAGACTGAAAGGATCAGGGTTTTGTGACTCATTTCTTTCATAATCATAGTTACAGTATGCTAGTTCTCTTTTCTGTGCAAATTGCACAAAGTGCCTCGTAAGCACACAATGACCCCTGAGTTGACAAATGAGTGATAGAGTGTAGAGTGACACCAAACAATTGGGAATCATATTTTTACCTCGTTAGTCCCCACAAATGGTTAGCTACTTCCCTCTCTAACCTCTTTTTTAGGTCGAGACTTAGCCTTGGACCCTACATTGTGTTTGAATGGAAAGGTGTCTTATATGTGTTAGAATTCAAGATACATGATTTGGAACTATATTCTTTGGACCATTTGGATTATATATCCTATGATTGACACATTATAATGTCATGTGCGTGCTTATAATGGGATTAGTATTGATCCTAGTGTTCATTGACATTATTACATTGATATTGTTAAAGGATTTGTGTGACTGTATATGAGATTAAGGGAATATATATTAGAAAATGTCTAAAGTGTTGTATATATACAAAATGGCTAGACAATGCGTGGAATATACTAACATGTGTTCTTGCAACTCTAAACCTCCTAGATGCTCACATCAACTTCTAACAATGTGTTAACAATATTCATAGCCAAACTTTTCCTTAATTAATTATGACTCCCAAGTTTCAAAATGTACTTGACATGTCTTGATAAGTTAATGTATTCAGCAACCCCAAGGAATTGTTGTGATAGATAAGTTTTCCAATTTCAATTGTTAAGATTATGCCAATGATCATAATGGATACACAATTAGGGCCCATGAATCATGTATTAGGGACTAAATCCTTAGATCTTCATCGTCAATTCATGGCTTAGGCCCCAAGGATCATTCTTGTTGTGCTCAATATTTGAAGTTGGGCCTATAATCATCCTTGTTAAGATTGTGTCAGTGATCATAATGGATACACAATTAGGGCCCATGAATCATGTATTAGGGAGAATTGCCTTAGGATATTTTTTGTCAATTGAGCAATTGATAGATCTCTTTTAACCAAAGTGAAATATCTTAACATAGTCCTCTAATGGTTTGTCCTTTCTAAGTCATTTGGAATAGTTAATCTCTTGAGTCTCCATATTTTCAATATTCAGTGTATTTCTCTATAAAAAGATTCTTCATAGTTTCCAATGTCTAAATATTATGTATATCTAGACCTATGAACCATTTGAGGGATATTTCCTTCAAAGTAGAGGGGAAAATTCTCAGCTGGGCATAATTATTATATTCATAATTGTTGCAAAGGGATTCAAATTCAAGGATAAAAGTGTCTAGGACCTCAGTGATCATTCTATGAAATTGGGGAAGAGCTGCTAGATTTATTTTTTCATTCTTACTTATTGCCCTATCCCCAAATTCTTCGACACTTTCTTCAAATATTCATTTTGGACTATATTCAATGGTTATTAACTTACACTACTCCCATGGGGATTTTTTCTTCTCATGGAAAAATCAAGGGGAAATAAGTCAAGAGATAGGAGAAAGAAGTCAAACCATTTCCTCTGGTCGTGTGCCCTCCTCCGGTGCAAAACCGTGTGCCCTCCTCCTCTACAAATCCATGTGCCCTCCTTTGCAAATGACTGTGCCCTAGCCTCTGCAAATCGTGTGCCCTCCTCCTCTACAAATCATGTGCCCTCCTCTGCAAATGACTGTGCCCTAGCCTATGCAAATCGTGTGCCCTCCTCCTTCTCCCGTCCTCCTCTCCCTTCCGTGCTCCAAATCCGTGCTCCAAATCCATGCTCCAAATCCATCCTCCCCACACCTATCTATGCTCCAAATATGTGGGACTGTGGTGGTGAGTGTGTGCATGAGTGCGCGTGAGTGATATAGTGGGATTGTGGTTTTGATTTTCATTTTTAATTCTTGTTTTTTTATATTATATATAATATATTATATATATTATATATTATATATAGTCCTAGACTATAACTCTTCCAAACTCTTCCATCTAAATCATTGGGGGCCCACCGAGAAAAGAGAATAAAGAGAAGGATGAGGGTTTTCCAAACACCTACCATGAGAAGTGATGAAATCCACTATGGTGATGAGTGAAGGTATAA
>ML788170.1:165669-189376 GCA_009831015.1 Picea engelmannii | reverse complement strand
AAAATACTAACTAGATCCAAAAACCAAAGACATGAAATATGGTACTACACATATTATAATATATTATCAAGGAAAAAACAAGCTAAATGCAATTTGGACATTTGAAAAAAAAATTACAAGTTAAATGAGTACATCAATAAAAACTAACATACTAACCTTGCAAGTTCAAAATCCGAGCTATGTAGATCGAGAATTGGATTTTTTCAACCGATGGGTGATGGAAAAAATAAACAGCTCAAACAAAAGCCAAGAACAGTGTCGCAACTATAGAAATTGTGTCACAAAGTCTCTTAAAGTCACGTTTATATAGATAAAATAGTCAACTAGCCATTAACACTGACCAATGAGATAGGCAAAATTTTTGTCTCTATTGCCACGAAAGTTCATCTCTATAGTGATGAAAATCCCGACTAGGTTAAATTAAGATTTTCGTCGATATTGCAACAAACTTTTGTGGCAATATCCATGAAAATCCCGCCCTGTTTAAAAAAATGATGAAACTAGTGGAAGCGTGGAAAATTTTCGTGGAATAATCCACCCATATGTAGTAGTGTACCAAGAGAACAATAAGGAAGGTAAACAAAATCCCATAGATGAGAGTTCAATTTCCAAGGAATCAAAGATAAATAAAGAGAAGACCAATTGTTCCTACTGTAACAAGGGGTTTCATCTTGAGAGTTCTTTCATGAAAAATACCATAGATCTCATGGCACAATCACTTGAGCAACATCACCTCGAGGATTTATTATGGATAATGCAAGAAAAAAACCATCAAACAAGACATCATTGGAAAGATTTAATGGTCATGCATTACTTGTTATTTCATCTTCACCTAATTCTTGGGTGCTTGACTTAGGGGATACACATTACATGGTCTCATCGAATATACTTGTCTCATACTTGGATACTTTTTCTGGACCATCGTTCTTCATGGGAGATGATTCTCCTGTTGAGGTGTGTGGTAGGGGTAGAGTTGATTTAGACCATGGATGATTTTAGGATGTACTTCATGTTCTGAATCTTTCCTTGAATATCCTATCCATATATCAAATCACTCATTCAATTTTAGGGAATAAGGTGCAATTCACTCCAGACTCACTTATTATTTCCAACTTGTCAGATGGTTCAAAGATTGTTTTTGGTGAGGTTAATCACCATTCTAGGTTGTACACCTTCTCTCAATTTACTCATAAATCTGGTTACATACCTCTTCTAGCACATGCTAATGAAGATTCCATTCATGAGAGTGTCAATTTTGAAGAGGGTCCTTCAAAGGTACTTCCTAAGCGGTCCACACCTCCATCTCCACCGCCACTAGTTGCATAACTTCATGAGAAATATTTCGATCATATTTTTATCAGATATATGAATATGATATCTCTGATATTTCTAATCAGCAGAAATAATTTGAAGGTCCATAACATCTACTACGATGGGTACAATGGACTCTTTAGGGAGAAGGTGATCTAGTGGGTGATCTAGTCAATCCACGAAGAACCAGATATTAGTTTGTGGAGCCTCCGCAAGCTATTACTACTAAAAATACTTTGTTTCCTATTTATTGTTATATGGTACTTGGATCATACCCTAAATATTATGCATAGGCCGAAGGTAACCCCCATTGGGAGGCAACTGTGAAAGAGGAGTACAATTCCCTAATGGAGAAAAATACATGGGAGTTGGTTCCTCTACCTTCCAATAGGAAGATTGTTAGATGTAAGTGGATTTTCAAGAAAAAAATTGTTGTTGATGGATACATTAAAAAGTATAAGGCTCAATTAGTAGCTAAAGGTTTCTCATAGATATGAGGAGTTGAATATGAGTATACTTTTTCACTGGTTTCCAATATTGATTCCATTTGATTAGCTTTATCTATTGCAACAACTAGAAAGTGGGAGGTACACCATATGGATGTGAAGAATGCATTCTTACATGGATATATTAACAAGGATATATATATGGAGAAGCCAAAGGGTGTTGATATTTTACTTGTACATCTAGAAGTTACGGTTCCTCTTTATTATTACAATCAATTAGCACATTAGCTACATATATAAGATCACTAAAAGAGAGGAAATAATGGAAACAAGAGAGACACAAAGATTATCCTAGGAAACCCTCTAGGGGAAGAAAACCCATCAAACTTCCTCAATATAGATTATCCAACCAAGAACAATGCTTCTCTCCAAGAGAGAACTAACAAAGCAGAAGATCCTCCTCTAACTCTTCACTAGGAAGGAGTAACACACCACTTAACAAGTATGTATCCAAGAGATATACCAAAAACCATCCTTGATGTCACACCTAACTGTAGTAGCTTCTCCTCCAAGACTTTCACACTTTTCTCTTCTTGCAGAGCTAATGAGTGAGTGAATAAGTGAGGCGATATCATCCTTTATAAATAGTAGTCTTGCCTCCCTTAATTAGGTCTGGGTCGACCTTCCACTTTACCCCCTTAATTTATATTTAATTGTCAAGGCACAATAGGGACGACTTTTAAAAAGGCACAATAGGGTCGTCTTAATAAATATAATATAATATAATTATTTAGGGTTTCTCTTGGTCAAATACAATAAGGATATCTTCCGAAGCTACTCAATATTCAACACTCCCTCTTAGCAAGGAAGATAGTCTTCTTGTCACGGTCATCATCATTGCTTCTGTGCTTTTGTATACTTGGTCATTGTCTTGTTTTCAATTACATATCTATATATCATAGGAAGTTCTTCACTTTCAATGGAATAACATACCATCTTGCGTTGGGGTTACCAACCTACACTAGGGTAGCATACCAACCTGTGTTGGGGTTACCAACTTGCACTGGGGTAGCGTACCAGCCTGTGTTGAAGTTACCAACCTACGTTGGGGTAGCATACCATCCTTCATTGGGGTTACCAACCTGCACTGGGATAGCATACCAACCTACGTTGGTGTTACCAACCTATGCTGGGGTAGCGTACCATCCTACATTGAGGTTACCAACCTTCGCTGGGGTAGTGTACCAACTTACGTTGGGGTTACCAACCTATGTTGGGTTAGCGTACCAACCTGCATTGGGGTTTCCAACCTGTGCTGGGGTAGCGTACCTCTACTAAGGATCTCATCACTTCCCGCTACTGGGGAACACATCACTTCCTGCTATTGGAGAACACATCACTTCCCGCTACTGGGGAAGTATTTTTGGATCACTCCAAGCTTGTCTTTGAAATAATCGAGCTTGAATCTAGATAGGGGCTTGGTCAACACATCTACTACCTATTCATCGGTGGAAATATACTAGATTCTTACTGCTCCCTTCTATACCATGTCCCAGACATGGGGGTATTTGATCTCGACATACTTGGACTTGCCATGACACACTGGGTTCACTAAAAAATTTACGCAACTCTGGTTTTCATAAAAGATACAGGTTTCCTCCAAATCGAGATCAAACAATTTTGCAACCAACTTCCAAAGCCACACTACTTCGCCATAAGATGACCATGTTGCTACATACTCTACCTCTATGGAACTAAGTGCCATACAGGTCTGATTCTCACTGAGTCACAATATCACAACTGATCTCATACTAAAGAAACATTTGGATGTACATTTTCGGTCAGTGACATTTCCTACCCATTCAGAATCTGTGTAGCCCTATAATCTTATCTCACGATCCAAGATATATCTGAGTCCATAATCGATTATACCCTTTAGGTACCTCATCACATGTTTTTTCATAATCGGGTGAACATGTCTAGGCTCAATCATGTACTGACTCAATGTGTTCACCGCAAAACATATATTTTTCCTCAAACCAAATTTTCAGATCACATTGTACCAAATTGGTACACTTTCTCAGCTGCAATTCAATATGCACAATCATGTGCTAGATCTATGTGCTTTCTGCAAAGAACTATCTGTCACACTACCTAAGAGTATGTCCTCTACTCTCTCTGCAATTGTTCCTTCTGGAATTGGGACTTTTCACCTCCAGCTAGTCTTTCTGAAGCTGAGAATGACTGCTCCATTCTCACTTTAGTTGATGAGCTCTTAAAGTAGCTCCTCTATTCTATCACAACAAAAAATTCATCTGAAACTGAGAGTGGCTCAATAACTGACACTAGGGTAGCTTATCCTCTTTCTCTAGAGGTAATTCAATCTTCTATTATAGTCATATCTCCATGGCCTAACTCATGTACTACACCAAATGTCATTGGATATGACTCAATCTCAAATGCATGGATTGTCATACCTGAACCCCCTGAATCCCATACCGTGTCATCTTATTTTAATGAATTATGTTTTTTCTATATATACTTCTTCTTATTACTGGAGCAAGTGTCTCATCATAGTCTTCTCCATTTTGCTAGGAGAATCCTCTAGACACAAATTAGGATTTGTACATCTCTCTGAATGGTCATGGGGAGGTTTCTCCTCCTTACTGGATCATGAGGGTTGACTCCCTCTGAACTCTAGCTCCTTATGAGATGGTACTTGGTGGGGCTTCCTGCCTCACCACTAGTGGAGCCATCTTCTCCTCATGATATGGCTCGCCAATGCTATATGGCTTTGCATCCTGCAAATTTTCACGGGACCATACATGTATCTTCCTGGTTACTACAATGATTATGGGTAGGCCCTTCTGGCTCTACTAACTCTTCCTGGTGATTTGAAGAGTAATCAAATACACTAGAGGGATTTGTTATGTCATCTTTAGAGCCTTATGCTCCTGATGATCTATCTCCATATGATATGTTTTGTATCTAGAAAAAGTAGCTTCTTCTTCTTCGATACATGGATGTATACGGTCATATATACACTTTCAGCAGTCTGCTCCATGTCTCATCTAATATGTTTCCTCCTACAACCTTCATTATATCTCCCTTAGGGTTATCACCTATGACCTGCCCGGAACAAGAATAACAAGGGAGAAACAAGAAACAAGAATAATACTCTTTATAATAATAATAAAAACAATAGCGAGAACAATCGTCACAATATCTCCTTCAGAGCTATCAATTAAGACCTGCCTGAAACAAGAGTCAAAATTATAAAATACAATAATAAGAAATGAGAGCAACACTCTTCTAGTGTTGTGATCAATCATTCCTCCATGATAACCTAGAAACAAGAAAAGAAGTTTCTCCTAGAAGAGATGTTAGTTATATCTAGTAAATGATTACAATAAGCATTTATCTCAATAGTTCTCACATGCTACCAAGTATTCAATAATAAAACTTTTAAAATATTGCTATCACAACTATAGTGTTTACTTGTAAATGTGGCAATTATCAAACTTGATATGTGCAAATTTGAATCTTATCAACTTAATCAATAAAACCTAGAACCTGGAGTTTTGTCCTCAAGAACGAGTGTTGTTTATTTTCTTATGAGCCTCCTTTGCTCATGATCACAAGTATTTTCTTCAACCTATCCTATGTACTAAGATAATATGCTTTCTTGATAGAAATATGAGTTAGAGAATATACTCTATAATCTCAACCTTAATCAATCTAATACTTTTGACTTTAATTTTGACCAATGGCTAGTATGATATTCATAACTTCAACAGATCAAAATACAACCTAGATGTTCATAAGATCACAATAATTCCATAAAAAATAGAGGCATATCAAAAAAATAAAACCTGGGGTGCATTGTTTCTCTGAATGTGTTGGATCTGAGATCCTTCTGGATCTATGATTGGTGTTTGGAAAAAATATCCCTTATCATGAAAATACCCTTAAGATAATGATACAGTTTAAACTTATGTAAGTGCATACCTCTGACAACATCGACAGGTAGTGGCACCATCCAGCCGTAGCGGAAAGCAATAACAAACCTTTAAAACTTCAAAGGTGCTTCAACTTGTAATCTAATTGTAGTTGGAGATTTTCTAGGGTAAGACACACTAGGACAAACAAAAAAATAGTCCCAACACTTCACAACAAATTTTCACTGCAACTGGTATTGCAATTGGTGCTAGCACTGCAATTGGTGGTGCAACTGGCACAACAAATTGTATGAAGGAACTGGCATTGCAACCGCAACTAATACTGCAATTGCAACTAGTACTACAACTACAACTGATACTGCAACAACAATGGATACTGTAACTGCAACTGCAACTGGTACTACAACTACAAATGATATTGCAACTGCAACTATAACTGCAACTGCAACTTAGGGTTTTATGAGGAAACCCTAAATTCTCAAGCTTCAAATTCCAAAATTTTGATATAGGGGCTAGATGCGCCTTGCTTGGGCAAGTTCCTAGGTGATGTTAGTTTCACCAACATCCTCCAACAAAGGTAAAAAATTCACTCTTAGTTTTTATGTAGAAACCCTAATTTTGCAGCAGCTACAACACTGAAAACTGGACTTTGGAGAGGGTGTGCTGAGGCTAGACACTTCTTTATAAACTGTGAGTTAGTCTCTTTCAGGATTTTTGTGATACCATGTTGATATTTTACTTGTACAACAAGCAGTTATGGTTCCTCTTTATTATTACGGTCATTTATCACATTAGCTGCATATATAAGATCATTGAAAGAGAGGCAATCACGAGAACAAGAGAGACACAAAGATTATCCTGGGAAACCCTCTAGGGGAAGAAAACCCAACAAACTTCCTCAAGATAGATTGGCCAACCAAGAAAAATGATTCTCTCCAAGAGAGAACTAACAAAGTAGAAGATCCTCCTCTAACCCTTCACTAGGAAGGAGTAGCACACCACCTAACAAGTATGTATCCAAGAGATATACCAAAAACCTCCTTGATGTCACACCTAGCTGCAATAGCTTCTCCTCCAAGAATTGCACACTTTTCTCTTTTTGCAGAGCTTATGAGTGAGTTGTTGGACACACCTACCACACTTAGAGGGGGCAGTGAATGAGTGTGGGGCTCTTTTTCCCAAAACTTCCCTCTCGCACAAAAACTCATCAATTAGCATTCAACATTTATTCATTACCCATTGTTGTCATTTATAACCAGTTATATGTGAGCACATATCAGCAACATATATCAATAATATATCATCAACAAGTGATCATCACAATGAACACAAATAACACAATATGTATGTATAATTTTCTTTTTATTACGGACTACAATCCTTGGGGTTTATCAACAACCACTGAATAGAGTACAAATCTGTAAGAGCACCTGCTCTATAATGCAAGACTCAGCTTACACCCTCAGCACCAACTGAGATGAGGCAACAATCCTCAACAGATATCAATCTTTCAATAGGTACGGGACCTGTCAGTAGTGCATCCCACGTGTGCACCGCCCTGGTTCACTACAGCCCACGTGTGAATGCGGCCAATGTATAATGCAACAAGCGTGTGCTTCTGAGAAACATGCTCAGATCCTCTGCAACCTGCAATCACTTTCTCTTCTATCTTCCACTATCCAAACTAACCCACATCCAGTCACAACACATCCAAGCTCTCGAATAGCTTTCTCATGCTCCACAACAAATCAATATGAATGCTATCTCAATCATGTATAAACAACTAGTATACCATAGCAATCATGCCACTACTGAATCACAAGAGTGTTGCTCACTCCATCAATCAAATCAACCAAACTGAACCACATCATAGAAGCCATACCAAGAATTCCCTAAGCATTCACAACACATCAAACAATAGTATCCATCAAGACAATAATGTAAACATACTAGTGTCTCAGTGATAGATCTGAGGCCATAGAATGCAGATCTGGAACCTGCCTCATCATCCAAGAGCTTAGCACCAGCTCAAACACAAATCTCCATGATTTTATCCACTCTATGCTCCATGTACACAGTCATCCCATGTGTACACTCACCCTATACACAGCCAACCCACGTATACACGCACCCTATACACAGAAAACCCGCGTGGGCATCAGAAAATAGGGTTTTCTGTGAATCCGAGAATTTTTCCATCAAGATCTCAGACATTGCCGAAACTTTGATGCGTCCATGAGATTCTCCTCTCACTCTCTTCCTCAGAATAGATCTTCAATCATGCTTAATAGATCCACATCAATAAGATGCTCTCACAAGAAGCTCTCCATCAATACTCCAAAATATATTCACAAGAAGCTCTCCATTGATCCATAAAAATGATTCTCACAAAATGTGCATTTTACAAGAGATCCTAGCTTCTTATTTATACTTTCATCTTCTAGTCACTTAACCCATTTTTAGGTTACTTAACCCATTTCTAGTTCACTTAACCTATTTTCCTTATTTTAGGGTTAACCACTTTCCATGAATAGAAAGTTCTCCAATACTTTATCATTTAAATATTCCTTCTTGATTTTGCCACTTCATTTTATCATTTAAATAATCTTTCTTGATTTTGTCACTTTACTTTATCATTTAAACAATGGTTTCTTCTTTTCAAGCACTTTGACTTCTTTGACCTTTTGGGGCTTCAAGCCATCATATGGGGGTCCTTCAACTTCGTAGAGCCATAACTCTCAAACTGTGAGGAGTTATGTGACATTCCACATATCACTGGAAATGGCATGTAAAGAACTATCCATCTAGGATAGTTTCACCAACAGCTTCATTGATCTTCATCTCATTAATCCACATGCAAGCATGGGTCCTCCAACCGTTCTTCTAGGATAACTCAATCCATAAAGCGTCTTCCCATGAGGTATTTCACCATAAGGGGACCACTTTTGAGTTCATCCATTTGTGCACCTTATCAACCATCATAAGACAATAATGATTCATCTTTGCATCAATTCACCATTGCATCATATATATCAACTATGCATCATGTATCAATGACAACTCATTGATCCATCTTCATCAATGCATCATATCAATGATCCATATTTATCAATTGGTTTCCACTTGGATATCTATCATTCTCATCGAGGACAATGCATATACATTGTTCATCAATCATCAATCAATCAATTACTTGACATCAATCAATCAAACCATTTGCATCAATGACGTATGATCCAACAATCTCCCTAATAATCAAACCATCGGCATCAATGACAACATGATACAACATGAGTGAACAAGTGAGGCACTAACCTCCTTTACAAATAGTAGTCTGGCCTCCCTTAATTAGGTCTGGGTCGACCTGTCACTTTACCCTCTTAATTTACATTTAATTGTGAAGGCACAATAGGGCCGACTTTTACAAAGGCATAATAGGGTCGTCTTAATAAATATAATATAATAACATTATTTAGGGTTTGTCTTGGTCAAATACAATAAGGATATCTTCTGAAGCTACTCAATCTTAAACAAAGGGATATGTTCAGGGTCCATCATTAGTTTGCAAGTTGAGAAAGTCATTATACAAACTCAAGCAAGTGCCTCGGGCATGGTATGCTAAAATGGACTCTTATCTTCTCTCTAGAGGTTTTCTTAGATGTAGATCAGATCCTAATGTGTATATGATGAGGAAGATAGATTTCCTTTTACTGATAGTTATATATGTATATTATTACTCATCACAGGGAGCTCAACCTCCTCCATTGCTACAGTGAAGATCGCTTTGCATGACAAGTTTTTTATGACAAATATGGGACTGTTACATTACTTTCTTAGTATTGAAATCAACTAGAATAATTCAGGAATCAAGATGTCTTAGTCCAAGTATGCTAGATATCTACTTGAAATGTTTCAAATGACATATTGCAAACCAACTATAATACCCTTACATTCAAGGATTAGACTAGAGGATGTTGGCGCAACACCTTTGGTTGATTGTACTAGATATCGATAGTTGGTGGGGATCAATCTTCTCTACCTTACACACTCTCAATCGAACATCTCTTATGCAGTTGGATCAGTTTCCAGGTACATGCAGGAGCCTCATGAGCTTCACTAGAAGGAAACAAAGAGGATTCTCAGATATGTTAAGGGGACTAACAACTTCAACATACACTATACAACATGATTTTCCTTGGATCTTGTTGGTTACGCAGACTCAAATTGGACAGATGATAGAACTAATCACAAGTCCACTTCAAGATATGTCCTCTACCTTGGATCAATACCTATCTATTGGTCAAGTAAGAAGCAGTCAATAATTGATTTATCTTCAATAGAGGTAGAGTACATGGGTGCAATGAATGTTACTACTCAGACTATTTGGTTGCAACACTTTCTTACAAAGTTTGGAGTTCATTTTCATCGTTTGATAGTTATATGGTGTGATAATCATAGTAATCTCAAGTTATGTAGAGACCCAGTTCAAAGAAAATGGACCAAGCACATCGAGGTTCATATGCACTATATTTGAGGAAAGATTCAGGATGGATTTATTGATATGTAGTTTTGTCCATCTTCAAAGAAGGCGACAAACACCTTCACCAATTCTTTCACTGAACAAAAGTTTGTCTCATTGAGGGACATTCTAGGAGTGAGGGATACATCAAATTAGAAATTGAACATGTTAGCATTTCTTTTTTGTTATAAACACACACACACACATATATATATAGGGGGCGGGGGGCGGGGGCAGCGGCGGGGGGGGGGCGCGAGGGGATGTTTGTTCCCACTAGGTTTTCCCTTTTTACCTCACTTTTGTTCAGTTCTTGTGCATCTATACTTGTACATGAGTACCTAACATGGCTTCATATTTTTAGGATCATCACTGTGCACAACTTAGTTGTGTTTCAAGGGGGGGTTTGGGGTACATGCTCAACTACATACTTAGTAAACTACTCATTTTTTTCCATTTTTCCTACTATTTAGGAGGACTACTATTTGTAGCATGTCTATTTATAGCATGTCTATTTTTATCTAGTGGATTCCTATATGTAATACCATGGTAAAATGACATGGTTTTCCAAAACCATGGGCTCATAAACCACCACTATGAAAATTCCTATTTTTTAGCCACGATTAGGAAAATTCCTATTTTTTTAAGGGATGAGCACTTCATTCCTTAATTTTAGGAGATAATTCCCATTTCATGGCTAGAGAGCGCACTTGAGTGAGAATATTATCCTCATAAGAAAGTGCATATTAGCCATCTTAAACTTGGAGTTAACTTATTTCCCTTATTTAGTGACTTTCCATATTTATGAAATTCTCTCTCAATTAGGACTTTAGTTCCATTCTTGGACTCTAGTATTATTCTAAGAGAGTTTTTTTGTTATGGAATGCATATTGACTTCATGTAGAGTTCTCACTAAGTTCACACCTATTCTTTTAACATTTTCTTATTATTAGCAACTTTTGACTTTAGTTAATTGTTGCTAGTAGGAGTGGTTGTTTTTTTACTTGAGCATGCACATGGAAACCACAACCTAGTGTGCATTACTCCTCTTGTGGAGATTCCTATATATTGTACTTATGATCAAGGGTTAATACAAGGTGATTCGAGTTGGTTTCTTAGTATCTTATGTGTGAAGATTGATTTTATTTTTATCTCTCATCTCTCTCTTTTGCAATTAGCTAGTGTAGTATTTCCTTCTCACAATTAGTTCTTGGATTGTGGTTTAATCCTACAAAGAGTTAGTTATTTTTTCACAAAACTCATTTTCCAAAGAAAACCCCAAAATTTTCTTAGTCTTATGAGTTGTTTTACTTAGTTTTTCATTTTTTCATCGATGGAATTTTTCACTTTCATCAGCGAGCAAAGTTCACTTTCAGTGTCGATGAAAATTTTAAAAGTATGTTGATCAACATGTGCTATGTCAAAATGTCTTCGCACTTTTTTTTTTTTTTTTGTTATATCAGAAAAAATTGAAGGTTCACCAATAACAATGCAACATAAAAGTTTAAATTATCATCCATGATCAATGAGTCTTTTAACTTTGTGTTGAATGGAAGTTTTAATGGTGTTGATATAATGTTTAGAAAAGAAGAGATCGCAAAGTTTAAAGTTTTGTTGATGAGCACCCATCGACATTGGTTACCGACTTTGTCTAAAATCAAAAGTTTAATTTTATCATGATAAAAATTTAAAAGGAGGATGATAAAGTCCACACCCACAATTTCCAACTTTTTCCCAATAAAGTTTCTCACCATGTTGCTTGTCGTGTTCTTTGCACAAATTTTGAGAAAATATCATAATCGCTCATGCTTTGAACTTTGCATGGAATTTGTTAGCACTATGTAAATTGATTGGCCGAGGAAGCAAATCACAAAGGTAAACACAAAACCACTTTAGAACTGAAATTATCCCTTTCACTTCAGACATGGATCTCTCTTGTCACTTGGTCTATGAAAGATAGGTTTTATTTTGAGGATCAGTGGCTAGATATTTGTTTAAAGGAAGAAATTTATGAATTTTGCTGGCAAGAAGGAAAGGAATTTGTTGGAAAATGGAGTCAACTTTGAAGCAAATGGAACTAATAGTGACTAATAGGTAGAACTATCAAGGAAGAAGAGGCTAGGTAGGTGATAATATTTCAGTTTTTTTAAATTGTTGTTATAGGATGGAAGAAAGAGAAAAACAAATAAAAATACTCAGAGCACTAGTTAAGATGAATTTTGATTGAGTTAAGAAGAAATGACAGTGCTTAAATCGCTTGAATCTAAAGCATCATTTTCAAATGAATTTCAGACCATTTGTTTTCCAATTTAAGCATATATGAATTTTCAGATGAAAGAGAAAGAAAACAAGAATTACATACACGAAAGAGAACACTGACTTCAAATCACCACCACAAGAATATCTGGTATGAAATCTCTAGAATTCCACTAATATTTCATTTAAATTTAGAAAATTTACACAATGTTCAAGAAAAATTGTCCTTTGTGCTTCTGTCAACCTCTTGTACATTCAAAATGATCAAATATATAATGAAAATACATCCCTAGGCTAGATAAGTCGAACTTCATTATTATCCTTTAATTTTGGATCTGATTACATCAAAGAAGGAACAAACTCTAAACTACTTGCTAAAAATAGAAGTTCGCTTTGACCATAATTAATGCATAAAAATACACTTGACAATAAATATTATCCAATATATTTTTGAATTTGAAGCTAATGTGATTCATTTGGTACAGCTGGAGACAAATCTGATGTTGATTTGAATGTTGATCAGGCTCCTTGACCCATTTGTGTAGCAATCTCCTGCAACTCATTGTGTAACTACAACCTACAACAGTTGCATAGCGAGTTTACACAACGTGCTTGTCTTCGTCAATAAAATATGTTTAGGTGCTGGCTGCAACATTGTTGGAGGATAAAATGATTGTTATATCATCCATCAATAATTACCCATTTTCCTTTAACCCTTTGTGTACTTACAACACTTGCGTAGCATGAGATTGCTATACAATTTCTGTACAATGACGCTTTTCCAGACAAAACTCAAAACAAATTAACCCTTGGTTTATCAAAAACAAAAACTGTGAAAACATGAAATTTATATCTCAACCACCTTTGCAAGTAGGTCCAAATTTCCCTTGGCTTCATCATCAACCTTTATCTTTAGCTTCAGAGACCTATTTTCTTTTCTCAATGACACATTCAGTCTTTTCAAATTTCTCACTTGCCTAAACAAAAAGTGCATTTCTTCTCAACTTTGACTGGGCATTTGAGAGAGTTGCACAAGCATTGTTGATGGCTGGTCCACATTCATGAAAGTGTCTCTTAAAATTTAGCTCTGACATTATGTTCTCTTCTCTAAGATGAATAATTAGATCTTGAGCTTCCCTTAATTGCTTATTGAGCCACTTGATAGTTTTCTCACCCTCTCCAGGTGAAGTGTGAATATTTTCAATTGATACAGGTTGGCCCTATGCATGTGTTTCCTCTACAAAATTGTATTATGAACTTATCTTTCTGGGTGAGGATCTTGTTAAAGGGCCTGTAGGTTTAGTAAACTCCACTATTTTAGGACTTTTCCTGATTTCTTTTTGTTTAGAACCTTCTAGAACCTTTGAAACAAATTCCTTCTTTGAACCTATTTCATCCTATGGTGTTTGAATGTTAGAAACCCTCTCAGCCAATTTCCTTTTCATCTCCCTATTTTCATGATAGGACTGAGCTATGACATGTTGAGCTTCTTTAAGCTGATCTTGTAACTCTCTAATTATTTTGTCTTTCTCTACTAACTGCACCTAATCTTTATCCACTTCTTGAGTTGAGTGTTCAACAGACTATGTATGCATGGCAGGTACATGTAGTCATTTAGCAACTGAGCTTGTGATTGGACTACTCAATTTTGGTGTTTCATCCACCTCACCAGCAAAGTGTAGCTTTCTACCCTTCTTCTTAGTTAGTTGGCTTGGTGAATAATCTTCAATTTCCTTTCCTTTCCATGCGCCTTGTTCTGCAAACCTTTTCTCTTTCCCACTTGAATCTTCATAATCCACTTTCTCAACAGATGAGGGGGTGTCTCCTTTGGGGTCTAAAGGAATGTTTGTTGAAGCTAAGAAAGAGTCCCAATCTCTATTCAATTTCTTAAGTTCTTCCACCACTGGTAACTTTACCAAAGAGAAATGAAAGAAACTGGTTTTAAGTTGATCAACCCTAGCCTGTACTCGGTCTAACATTTTACCTAATCTTCTATATAGGTAAAAAGGTAAATTTAAAAAATTATTTCATGTGAAATGCATTAAAAGCCTTATACGATACTGGTATACTCTGTCAAATGTGCCCTCACAAGTGAAATATCGTTGAACCACTCTTAACAACTTTTCATAATGCTCCAATATGCATTCTCTTGGAATAATAGCACCAAACTTCTTCTTTAAAGAAATCAGTGTCGAAAAATGGATCAAGAGGCATACCTTTAAAACAATGCTCCCCCTAAACTAGAATCTTCGTTGCATCAACTATTGTCTCCTATGATACTTGGAAAGTAATATCATCAATCCTCGTTTGGAAACCATTGAAGTTGAGGAAAAATTCCTTCGTTAACTGCACATTGTACCCTTCAATATTTTCTCAAAACCTCATGTAGCCAACTTGTTCAAAGGAAACCCTAAATGTTGGATCATAATTTACCAATTTTAAACTTTGTGGCTCACATCTTGACACACTGCCTCCTTTATTGTATTTATTTTTCTCTTGAGTTGACATGCTGCAGATGTAGGATAAAACACTGAGATTGGTAAGGACAAGGAGGTTCAAAGGCTAAAACTTTGACAGGGAACTTTACACAATAGAAACCAAGGTTAGGGTTTACTCAATTATGTCAAACAGACTCAACAATACAATAAGAAAGTTTTAGATCGCATGTATACAGGCACAAGATACTTGTTAGACACAAAATAGAACCCTTCATTCTTTGCACAACGAAAATTTTAGAAACAGGAGATGCGTAGCATGCATTTACTATGTGAAAATTGCATAGCGAGATGGAAAAAGTTTGCTTAGCATGTGGTTTATTTTGAATTTGTTGAAGGAAAGGGTTTTGATCGATGGCAGAGGGTACTTTGCAATGAAAAATTGGAGGAGAAAGACATGCATATGTTGAGAAAATTTGATTTGAAATGTGATTGGACCATTTAGGATGACATGATAGTTTGGGTAGGGCCAAGCAATTTGTGCAGTGAATTTGCACAATGTGTACACTTTTTTGCAGGCCAAGTATGAAAATCATTTTGAAAGATAAAAAATATGACATGATGACCTTTGATGACTCTCAATCTTTTATAATGTGTCATTATGTTCCAAAAGAAAAAAGAAAAAATATGATTTTCCTCAAGCCTTTTTCTAATCATTATAAATTTTATTTATTGTAAATTATTTTAGTTGGGAATACCAAATTCTATGCAAATTGAGAAAAAATTTCTTGTGATTTTCAATTTAATCTTTCTTCTCAGATACAATACCTCCTAGGATGGATTCAACCATAAAACTAAAGATGCCCCCTAAAGCGAAACAACCTATTGAACACATAGAATAGGTTGAACAAGGGCCCCTTGAAGTTGAAACCTCACAAGAACAATTTACCCCAGTCATTCAAATACCAATATTTGAACCAAATTCAGTGAAACCAATTTACAAAGTTATTGATATTCATATAGGTCCCTATATTCCTTTCCAAAGATGAAGAGAATTGTATAGGATATTTAATGAATAAGACTACCCAGATGTAATCCCTCGTTGTGATCCTCAGATGAGAGGTCCAAGCAAATGATTCATTTTTCATTAACATGTGGATATCTTGCTTACACTTTATTGCAACTACAAATCCAATCATGCCTTGCTTAGAGCCTCTTGATTAGATAATTTCTCATGCAAATGTGGAGAAGAGGACCATTTTGAATAAGGAGGGTAGATGCATAGGGTATTACCTTCCATATTAATTGGAAGAATATTATAAACTATTACAACCATAGATACACATGATTACAAGATTTTTTAGCAATTTAATAAAACCATGACACTAAGAAGATCCTCCCTGGTTAGTGGGTGGACGATTAAAAAAATGGGAAATAAAATGGTATATATGCAATTGCTAATTTGAGGGAACCTTATGTCTATACAATGAATTTAATAGTCAGATTGTATGGTGAACAAAGTTTCACCCACTTCAAATATGCATGGTTTCAATTGGCCTATACATTTGTCACTACAAGTCATGTCTTTAATTAGGAAACTATTATTTCCCATGTTTTGAATAGAATTATAGAAATGACACAAAAGGACAAAGTTAAACCATGAGTGGTGCCCACATTTTACATAGCATCTTATCTCATGGATGTTATTTGTGAAACTAACATTTTCCCTGGTGTAAATTGGATTTGGCACATTTCTAAATCCACTATTCATGTATATTGTCAATTAATCCATGAAAACAAACACAATAATAATTATGCAAGGATTTGTGATTTATTCTTAGCTCCTCTCTATAATCATATCTTCAGCAAGGAATGTCTATGGATAACTAGAGAAGCTATGAAGTTAATTAGATGCATTGGAAATTAGTATTTGTTGGAAGAATACATCTACTTAGGTTCTTTGGTGTTATTATAGATCCACACTTTTTTCCCAAGTATGTTCCCAATAGACTTGTTCTGAGTGAAATATAATATCAAACCTACATGGTTTTAATTCTTCTCCACTTAAAGATGCTAAAAGGAGAATATGTGTTCCTTATAATTTCAATTTGGGACATTATTTTTTAGTCAATCCTAAGCATGTCAGGTAGGAAACCAATGTTATATTGGAGTATAGGTTTCCCCAAGGGTAGTTTCGAAGACATGATCCATTTGGTCATGTCACCAAACATTGTGAGATGATTTCACTGACTTGGACATACAATCATGAGAAATGGAAGAGTGATATCCCATTTGAGAGTGAAAGAGATTGGGAAGATGTTCAATCCAAATTAAGATTTATAGATTTTTCTTCCTTCTATGGAATGAAATCAAATGACCAAATGGAGGTAATTAGAAAACAAATGGATGGTGTAGAAAGAATGAGGAAAGAAGAATAAGAAGAACAAAGGAAATTTGAAGAGATCAGATTAAAAGAAGAGGAAGGATGAAAGAAAGATAAGAACAAGAAAAGAGACAACAACAAGAGGAAGAGTTGAAGAAAAAGATAAAGAAATAAAGAGGAGACAAGATGAAGAAGAAACTTTTTTTGAACAAGTGAAGAGAATTGCAACTAAGTCTAAGACTAGAAAAATGCTCTAAAGGACTTAAAATAAAAGGAAAGACTAGAAGTTGAAGAAAGGAGAAAGAAAGGAGAAGAACAAAAATAGAAAGAATAAGAGGAAAGGAAAGAAAATGAGAGATTAGTAGTCGAAGAATAGGCAAAGAAAGAAGAGAAAGAAAAAAAGTAGAAAGAACAAGAAAGGCTCCAATAGAAAGAAATTGATCAAGCAAAGGATAAAGAAATTATTGTTATTGAAACAAAACAATCACACATTCATGGGTAATAACATATAGAGGAACCTATAGAACAACAACCACCACAATAAACAACACCACCTCCCAACAATTTCATAGATTAAACTATGGAGGATGTTGTTATCCTCAAACCAAGTCCAAGTAAAGGTAAAGAACGTGTGATGGAACTAGTTCTCACTCTAGGAAGTCTAGAGAACATTCTATCTTTGGGAGATCAACTAATCCCAAACCCTCTAGAAGAGGTTGTTGATTTAGAGTTGATTGCTTACAACATAAGGAAGCAATCCATAGTCAAACAAACAAAGAAAAGGAAGAGAGTGGACCTAGATACTTATATCATGTGTAGCAATAAAGAGTAAACAATAGACACAAAGAAAGATAGAATCAATGATCTCCTACCATCTAGGTTATCTATCTCTCATGCAACCATGGTTAAGTCCAAGGCCTAAGAAGAAGAAATTCAAATCCTTGAAAAACAAATTGCATTGCTAGAAAATCAAATCAAGTATTACAAAGCTTCACAAAAAATGGTAAGTAATTTTATTGAGGAAGATCTAGAAGAGGGGAAAATCAATGTCCAGATTACAAAATGGTTCATTTCCAAGGTTTTCAATATAAAATAATCAAGTATGCAAATATATATCTTATACAAAGAAAACCTGATATGAAAGGAGTAGCAAGGGAAAGTTTAAGATCAACCGAACTTTATTAAGAAAATCCAGAAGAGTAGAGGACATAAATAGCATCATATTAGGATGCTGAGAAAAAAATGAGTTGTATGGATTAGAATAGGGTATTAATTGCTAGGGAAGAATTGCACATGAATCCTAAAATCAAATTGAGGAAGAGTGGCTTGCATGTATAAAAGTCTAGGATTTTATTGAATATACCACTGTACAACAAAGACTTCCCATTTTTGGTCCCCCTGAGGGCTTCATTCCAATTGAACAAGTTCTAAAAAAATTCAAAGATGATATTCAAGAGCATGGGAAAGAGTTCAAAGGTATTTCTTCCTTGGAGCGTGGTCATCTGCAGAAATATCTAACTCTAAAGTCTGTAAAGCAACTCAGTTGAAGGGCACTTTTCCAAAAATAGAAAAGTAAATCAAAAGATTTGAACATGAATTTTCTATTTTGAAATTTCCCAAGGAACAACATGTATTTCCTCATTTAAATTCATGTAATGATTTATTTACTCAATGGGATAAATGCGATAAAAAAATGTAAAAGACTTAACCCCCCATTCACCTAAAGGTTAAGTTCGGAAAATAACTTGCATAAACACTTTTTTATTGTATAAATATGTAAAATGAATACTTTTAAAGGGACTTTTGGCTCCCATAGTATGGTGATGACTTATACTACGAATATTTCTAAGTTTAATTCAAAATCCTTCTTGAGGCCAAGAACATTTTTTTGTTGAAGACTCATTATGGATCAACTTAAATGGTGGGTTATTATGTTATTATCTTCTCACTCATAATGTTTTATATGGATTTCTAATTATTCTAAGTTATCTTGATCTTTTCTTTGAAATACTTGTATAGAATTTTTAGCAAATATGTAAATGTGTTTTATATAAGCATTTTTCTTCATTTATGTCCTGTAATCATTTTTTTTATTCATTTCATTAATTTATTATAGAATTAGTACTATAGTTAATTAAGAATGAAATGACAATGTACGTATTTATTTCTTGTAGCTGTCTTTCTATTATAGTTTATTTATGTGTTCCTGAAATATCTTCATTATAGTTGTTTTCCTGTAGGACTACTCTTTTAGATGACAAACTACAATCATATTTTCTTATACTTTTCTTAGAATTCTCTCTTAGAAATAGTGTTTCTTAATCCCTTTACTTAAGTTGGTTTATCCTTCTTTTATTCATCACTTAACCAAAAAAATAGAAAAAGAACAAATACTCAAAAAATAAAACCTTTTGCTTGAAGCCCATCAGAAGGTTGTCGAACCATAATCCGAAGGATTGTTCCATTTCAATAAGGAAGAGTCTAATTGGACCTATTCCTTGGGTTTAATCCCTCCTATTAAGACTTGGGAATCTAACCTTCTCAACATGTTATTGAATAAATAACCAATTTTATGGTTGATTTAACTTACTAAGGTGTTTAAATAGCCATGAGGTAACATGATTATGTTGTATTATTGTTAATTGGTGATGATTCTAGATATAATTGCCTAAGTATCATTTGTGAGCGAAATTGAGGTGATAACAATGTTAAAAGGAACATAAGAAAGGGTGAGATAATATTCCACATGGATCACAAAGAGAAAACATGTCACAAGTGGGATTTGAACCCAAGTGGGGAGGATAACAATCTTTCCTCCCAAACACCCAAGGGTTAGTTCAATTGGTAGGATGTGTTGTTGATTGCATATTCATGAGACATCCTCTAGATCGTTCTCCTCTAGACTGAGTTGGCAAATCTATGAGTGAGATCCCAGGTGTTGTGAGTGCCCATGTGATGGGTGTGAGTTAGACTCTAGACTGATTTGTGATGACGTGTGGTCTCTTGATTTGTACTCCTCTGGACTGAGTTGAGTCAGCTTGGTATGGTCTCTTTCCTTGTACTCCTTTGGACTCAGTTGAGTCGGCTTGAGATGGTACTCCAGATGATTCTCCTATGGACTCAGTTGAGAGAGATCTGTTGAGTATGATGTCCCTGTGGCTGAGCATAGGTGGATGTGTCCCTAGTGGCTGAGCACTAGTGGACGTGTGAGATCATTTCTATATTGTCTGAGAGTAATATTTTCTTGTAACCCTAATTTGTGATGTAAAGGGTACAAGTCGGCCCCACCATATGTGAAAGATAATTAATATTTATGTAATGATTAATTATATTACTGAGTTATTGAGGTCGGTCTTATTGTGTCAATAGCCACACCTATTGTTGTGTCTAGTATTGTATAAATAGAGGTGAATCCACATTGAGGATTACACACACACTCTCACTTGTCATTTGGAAATTTCAGACCTACTTGTATGACTGAAGTGTGCACCTCTCTTGGGTGCTAGTTTCAAGGTTGTAGAGCACCCTTTTGTGTGCATATAGGGTTTATGGTTTGGGGGATCTTCTCTTGAGAATATAGCAAAGGATTGTTGGGTTTTTCCCTTGTTTGAGAAGGGTTTTTGTAGGATACTTCTTGTGTTCTTGTGCATGGTTATCTTATTGTGATATTCGTTATTGCAACACTTGTGTATGGTGTTGTTGCATTTGTTTATGGTTCAAGTACATGCTAAATGAAATAAATCTCATGTTTGAGCCTAGAAATCATTAAAATTCATCATGGTATCAGAGCATAGTTCTTGAAGAACCATTGCACAAGTTTCAAGCCAGTCTTCACCTCCTAGTTTCAAAAAAGTACGACCCTTTAGGGTTTCCAGAAAAAAGGTATGACCCTCTCTTTTTTGCTTGTTTCAACACCCCCCACTGAAAACGTTGGGGACAATTTTGGAATAGGAGTGTACGGGATCCTTCAGCACATCTCCAGAGACTCTCATATTGCAAATCAGATAACTTTTGATTTTTGGCCCTAGGTTTTCTAGGGTTTCTGCAGAAATTTCAGTTTTAGGGTTTCTGCAGCTCATTGAAGGATTTTTAAAGTTTACCAGTGTTCTTCTAACTTTCAAGTATTAGTTTTGGTAGTCATAAGTCCAATGAAACCTAAGTTGTATATCCCATCCTAGCTATTAGGTTTCCTAGCCTAGTTGCTAAGGGTTTTTGGAAGAATCTGCAAGCCATGAGGAACAAAACTTTGGTGGAAGCAGGCTTGATGGATCAAACAACTTCAGTTCTTGGAAATCAAGACTACAGATTACCCTGGAAGAGGATGACCTATTGAGTGTGATCCAAAAGACTCTACCAGAAACAACTATCGATGAAGAGAAGGAAGATAATCATCTATTCAGTGAGCGATCATGTCCTACCTCGTATTTCCAACTTAAAGACAACTTATGAGATGTATGATGCATTGAAGAATATGTTTGAGAGTACCAACACCCTCAGAGCTATTACGTTGAATAACCAAATTAAACATATCAATATGACGAAAGATGAAATCGTTTCTACCTTCTTTATGAAGATTTCAAAGATTAGATATCAGCTAGGTGCCATTGGAGAAACTGTATAAAAAAAGAACTTGTATTGACTACTCTCAATTCTCTTCCAAGACATTGGCAACCATTTCTTCAGAGTATCAGTGGTAGAGAAGACCTACCTGGATTTCATCGTCTATGGATAGACTGCACCCAGGAGGAAACCAGACTTATAGTCAGAGGAGTGCAAGACTCCCCTCATGATGATAATCATGCTCTTTCTTTTCATACAAAGAAAGGAAAAAGAAAAAATAGAAGAAGATTCAATAAAGCATTCAAAGACAAGAAGACTTCATCAGTTTTAGGTCATGAAAATAGAAAAGACAAATCAATGATTCAATGTTTCAAATGTGACAAGTATGGACATATTGCGAGATATTTTCCTACCAGAAAGAAAGGAAGACGACTTGCCTCCACTGTTGATGTTGATCCATAGCCACATCAGAGAGATGAATGTTGATGTTTGGACAACATCGGGAAGACATTCTCTAAAGATAATAATTAATAATATAATTATTATTGATTATTATATATATTATATAATAAGTAAATGATAATAACAAATAGTTATTAATTATTCAAGGGACGCATCCTTTCATGGATAGTCACCTTATGTTCCCTATATATGGAACACTCATTATTGTAATAATACATCGATTATATCTCATATGAAGAAAAACTAACATGGTATCAAAGTGGGACTAGGCTAGACTCTTCATGGGAGGGCCCAGGAAAATGAGAGATAGCTTGCTATGATACATAGCAGCAGGGTAATGCACAATCCTCTACGTCATATACAAATATCACTTATCTTTCCAATGGCTCATTGAAACCCTTGAACAACTCAATCATCCACATGAACAACTCAATCGTCAAGTTCAAGAGATTGTTGCCAAATCCTTGGCTTTAAAGAGAGGACACTGCCATGCAAGGTGAGCGATTTTATCCTGGTCATTGATGCCAATAATATAACTTAAAGAACAAGTGCTTTCTCAGATTTAGCTATTGTTCGCAAAATCGATGGGTTCGAGAGGCACACCGCACGTAAGTGGAGATATTTCACAAACTCACAGAGTTCAAGTAATTCCAAACTGTTGTGCTCCAATTCACCATTAGTGCAAACACGAATAATGGACGACTACTGGGAAGACCGACCGCTGGGGTCCATTCAGCAATTTATTTGAGCCATGCATTTGTGTTGCGCTTTCTAGTGGAGACTACTTTAGTAGCCATCAAGATTTTGACTGGGATGTGATGTTCTCAAGTCATACAATGCGACAGAGTTGGTAAAGGGAGGTATTATATTCAAGTCATCCTCCAGCTCAGAGGTACGATTCTACACATACTCGAGCACACTCTACCTTCTGCAGATCAACGTACAAGAAATGCAAACTGTTAGAAAAACAGGACCGTGGAGCAATAAAATAAAACAAATGCAGAAACAAAACACAGAAGACACACAATACAAGAGAGGCACAGATTTACGTGGTTCACCCAGTGTGGGCTACGTCCACCAGAGAAATTGCCAGGTCCTTCCTTTATTATTATCCAGCAAATGAAGGAATATAACCTACAGCAAAACCCGCTGTAACTTCCTCTTCTTTCTCTCCCAATCTCCTCTGTCAGAATACAATATTCACTCTCGTACATAGCCGCAATACATTTCCCTCACAAAAGAGGGTTTCCTTCTAGGGAAAAAAACCCTAACATAATCTCTATCGTTAGATCTGCGACCTTATAATGAACGGTCCAGATTTACAATGAAATTACAATATACTTTTATAAGGCAATTTTTGCTTCGGGGGCTTCGCCCCC
>ML788170.1:140811-161529 GCA_009831015.1 Picea engelmannii | reverse complement strand
AATAAAACAAATGCAGAAACAAAACACAGAAGACACACAATACAAGAGAGACACAGATTTACATGGTTCACCCAGTGTGGGCTACGTCCACCAGAGAAATTGCCAGGTCCTTCCTTTATTATTATCCAGCAAATGAAGGGATATAACCTACAGCAAAACCCGTTGTAACTTCCTCTTCTTTCTCTCCCAATCTCCTCTGTCAGAATACAATATTCACTCTCGTACATAGCCGCAATACATTTCCCTCATAAAAGAGGGTTGCCTTCTAGGGCAAAAAACCCTAACATAATCTCTACCGTTAGATCTGCGACCTTATAATGAATGGTCCAGATTTACAATGAAATTACAATATACTTTTATAAGGCAATTTTTGCTTTGGGGGCTTCGCCCCCGAACCCCCACTGGGGGCCCGCTTGCCCCCAGACCCCCCAGCCGGGGGGATGGACCCCGCATAGAGGGTACCCCCCCTCTGCACTCCCCCGCGTGGAAGAGTGTACATACTTCTGGGGTGTAAATACTTCATGGGGTATAAACACGGCTGAAAGCAAGGACCTCTGAATCAGGAAGATAATCAGGCTCCACAACCAACACAGACTAAAGTGCTTTTGCAGAACATGGTTGCCTTAGTTCAACGATGCCAGCCATGGTGACTTCTTGATGTGATAGATTGCGCTCATGCACTACTTCATCGACACGTCCGATGACATTCATTTGCTCAGTAAATCTGGCGTCATTGGTCAGCAAAGTCCAATGTTAGGCAACCAGGACATAGCCGCAGTCGGTATGTGGAAAGACATGTGTAATCCCTTCTTCACAAGACCATCCGGTAAAATCGGCTCTAAACTCCACGAAGTGTTGCTCATGATGTATTGCATCCATTAACCTATATCGTTGAGATTTATTGTTTTCCTTGAGATTTATTGTTTGTCAGTGTATTAAAAATTTGACTATGTATTGTTTGACCTAGTCAGAGATGAAGGAACCAAGATCTCATGCCTTAGACAGTCAGATAAAGGAACCAAGACATTGGTTTCATGAGGAAAACTTCATATGACTTGGGGGACATTGGCTCCATAAGGGAACCTCAATATGCTTGAGACATTGGTTTCATGAGGGAACCTCAATATATCAAGTATGGTCCAAGATTACTTAGTATTATTAGCATTTACCTACGTTTCTGTGGGTAGAGGCATCCATAACTATAGTGTATGTTCAGAACATAAGTCCTCACAAGACTTTGAGGAACATGACTCCTGAGGAGGCCTTCACCGGAGTGAAGTCTGAAGTTGGACACTTAAGATATTTGGGTGTCCAATATACATTCATGTTCCCAAGGAGAAAATGACCAAGCTAGACCCTTCACGAAGAAAGGGTACATTTGTGGGGTACAATGAGTCTTCAAAGGCATACTAGATCTACATCCCTGATCAAAGATAGATTGAGGTGAGAAAAAATGTTACCCTTAACGAGGAGGTATCCTTCAGGAGATATGGAGGAGCTCACATGGATATTGATAGTGAGAGACAAGAAGAGATGGTGCCTTTTCCCCCTCACACTCCAGTAGTTCAGAAGGAGACATCGCCTATTGATCAAATTGATCACGTTGATCTTGTTTCTCCACTTAATGTTTCCAAATATATTGCAGTAGGTTAGAATATACTTGCATGGGCTCGTCAGACTCTGCAGGAGGTAGAAGGACATGCAAATCCTCATGGTACCTTTTGAAAGAGAAAGAGACCTCAGAGATATTCGTGCTCTATTGTAGCTATGAGCCACTTCATTGATTCCAATCCTTGCTGTTATGAGGAGGCATCTAGTATGGAGAGATGTCATGATGTAGGAGTATCAATCCATCATGAAGAATGATGTGTGGTATATTGTTCTGAGACCTGAAAGGAAGTCTATAGTGAATTCCAAATGGATCTATAAGATCAAACATATAGCCAACAGAAGCATCGAGAAGCACAAAGAAAGTTTTGTTGCTAGAGGATTCTCTCAGGTGGAGGGAATAGATTATGAGGAGACATTTACTCCTGTTGCTCGATACACTTCTATTCAAATGATTATTTCCCTCGCAGCATCCATGGGTTGGAAACACATCAAATGGATGTGAAGAAAACCTTTCTCAATGGAGAGATTGGGGAAGAAATATACATCGAGAAGCCAGATGGTTTCGTCATACATGAGAAGGAGTCTCATGTGTGTAGGTTGAATAAGGACCTGTATGGACTCAAGCAGGCACCTCGAACTTGGTATGAGAGGATTGATGGACACCTAATGAGTTTAGGCTTCAACAAAAGTGTTGTTGATCCCAGCATGTAATACAAAACTGTTAATGGTGAGGCCCTGATTTTGGTCCTCTACGTTGATGATTTATTCCTCACAGGTACATAGAGCTTTATTATTGAATGCAAGTATGCATTGGGCTCTGAGTTCGAAATGAAGGAACTTGGTATGATTCACTACTTCTTGGGACTAGAGGTGTGGCAAAGAACTAATGAGATCTTCCTGAGTCAGGGGAAGTACACAGTTGAGAAATTGAAGAAGTTTGAGTTATTAAACTTGAAATGCATGGCTACAACTATGGTGACGAATATGAAGAAACTATGTGTGTCTTCTTTCGATTCCGATAATATTGATCCGACGTCGTACAGACAACTGATTGGATCATTGATGTATCTAGTTAACACTAGACCAAATATTTTCTATGCAGTGAGTGCACTTAGCCAATTTATGAGCCAACTGAGATAGACACACTAGATTGTTGTGAAGCATGTGTTGATATACTTGTGAGGCATAGTTCGACATGGTCTGAGATATACTTCCAGTATTGATATAATCTGGCAGGAATATATTGACTTTGATTGGGAATGAAGCGCAGTGGACAGAAAGAGCACCTTCAAGTGTTGCTTCATTTTGGGATCTTTCATGGTTTCCTAGTGTAGAAGGAAATGAACTTCTGTGGCATTGAGCACAATAGAAGCATAATACATTGCATTAAGTATGATAGTCCGTGAAGCAGTGTGGCTTCACAAGGTCCTTGCAGATCTATCCGAACATGTGCTGGATTCCGCCATTATTCATTATGGTAACCAAAGTTATGTGAAGATCTCTGATAATCTGGTGTTTCATGACAAATTGAACCACATTGAGATCAAGTGCCATTTCATCTGAGACATGGTGCAGAGGAAGGAAGTATTGGTGCAGTGCCTTCCTACAGATGAGTAGGTTGTTGATGTTCTTACCAAACTAGGATGAAGTTTAAGTACTTCTTTGACAGACTTGGTGTGGCAGAGAATGCCTACCTCGCTGAGAGGGAGTGTTGATGTTTGCAACTTCCTAAGACATTCTCCATATCGTACTCATATGTGACTATGTTGATTTGACCTGTGATGACACTTATCCAAGAAAGGATAAGTGGAACACTTATTCGAGAAGGAATAATTGCAGTTGGGATTATAACCCAACGTCCCATGTGGAGAGCACATGAGGACATGTCAAGGGAGTTGACCCTTGATGCCATACACTATGGGAGTTGACCCCAGTGTTTCTAGAGGATGTAGCCTCTAGAATTCCACATGGAGTGCCATGTGTGACCAACTTTCTCCAGATCGTACTCCTCTGTGAATTGAGTTGAGTTGATTTGTGAGGACACTTATCCGAGAAGGGATAAGTGGAACACTTGTTCAAGAAGGAATAAGTGCATTTGGACTTATATCCCATCGTCCCATGTTCAGAGAACATGAGGCCATGTCAAGGGAGTTGACCCTTGATGTCTCACACTATGGGGAGTTGACCCTAAGTGTCCCTAGAGGGAGTAGCCTCTAGAAGTCCACATGGGAGTGCCATGTGTGACAAATCTTTTACTACTATGGTGGTTTTGTACCACTAGCAGAGACTGCATGTCTCTAGACAGTAGTTGTGTACTACTATGGTGGTTTTGTACCACTAGCGGAGACTGCGTGTCTCTAGACAGTAGTTGTGTACTACTATGGAAATATACCTCCCTAGATAAGAGAGAGTGTTGATGTTTCAACATCGGGTATAACTTCTTCTACATTGGGCTGCAAACCAAGGGAGATAGGATACATTTATCACAAAGGTGCAATTGTGATAAATGGGCCCAGACATAGTCCTTCCTTGATCATGACAAGGAATAATATGGACTTGAGGTGCTTGAAGATCTTTCCACATGTCAGCTAGCATCAAGATGACACTCACTCATAGGTGTGTGCCTGTGGTGAAATATCCTGGTGTAGTCTTTGTCCTAGTCATGGTGATTTGAAAAGGAATGATAAAGACTCAAGATGTTATATGCTTTTACATGTGGACCCAAAGTGAGCCTAATCTCAGAGAGAGTTAATTGGCTTAGAGGGAGAGTTGCAGAAAGAGTTTCTCCTCGGTTCAGGTGGGAGAGAGATGTCTCCCAAGACTGAAAGACAAGTTTCATGAGTCTAGGGTGAAGTTTGTATACTTCAAAGACAACAGTGGCATGTTGCAAAATGTCTCCCTCATTGAGAGGGAGTGTTGATGTTTGGACAACATCGGGGAGACATTCTCTAAAGATAATAATTAATAATATAATTATTATTGATTATTATATATATTATATAATAAGTAAATGATAATAACAAATAGTTATTGATTATTCAAGGGACGCATCCTTTCATGGATGGTCACCTTATGTTCCCTATATATGGAACACTCATTATTGTAATAATACATCGATTATATCTCATATGAAGAAAAACTAACAATGAAGACATAAAAGATGAAGCATTCTTATTTTGAAGAACTCACATATGAATTATTCCAGAGTGATTGGTGTTCGAGAAAATAGCTTATATAGATTGATTGTCCGACCAGTCCAGGACCTGTTACATGATACTATCAGCTTGAGCAAGCTATGGCATAGGAGACTTGATCATATTCATTATATATCCCTTACCTCTCTAGGTAATATGGTAACGTGTCTTCTATAGATACATGTTCAACATGATGGCGTTTGCAGAGGTTGTGTTCTTGGAAAGAATGTAAAGGGGTCCTTCTTGAGCAGTGACAACATATCCAAGGGGATCTTGGGCTTGATACATTCATATGTATGTGGAACCATGAATACTGCTTCCTTCAATGGATATTTGTAATATGTTCTCTTCATCGATGATCACTCTTGGAAGATGTGGATTTATTTCTTGAAGACCAAGGATGGATTCCTTGCAATATTTCAAGAATTTAAACCTCAGGTTGAGATCCCGACTGAGAAGAGGATCAAGGTGTTGAGATTAGATAATGGAGGAGAGTAAACCTCCAGGGATTTCAGTGATTTATGTATTGAGGAAGGGATCAAGAAGGAGTACATCGTTCCTTATAACCCTCAGAAAAATGGGGTTGCAGAGAGGAAGAATATAAACATCATTGAGGCAACCAAAGCGATGATACATTATCAGAATCTAAATATGATTCTATGTGCAGAAGCATCCATGACAACAGTGTATGTTCAGAATAGGATTCCTCATCATATTTTGAAGAACATGACTCCTGAAGAAGCCTTCACCGGATTAAATCCTGAGGTTGGACACTTCAAGATATTTGGGTGTCGAGTATACTTTCATATACCCAAGGAGAAGAGGTCCAAGCTAGACCCTTCAGGTAGAAAGGGAACATTTGTGGGGTACAATGAATCTTCGAAGGCAGAACAGATCTACATCCCTGGTCAGAGACAGATTGAAGTGAGCATAGATGTCATATTTGAGGAAGAGATAGCCTTTCGAAGATCCATAGAATCTCAGATGGAGATTAACAACGAGACAGTACCTTCTCCCCCTTTAACAGTTCATAGGGAGACAACCATTGATCTAATTGATCCAGTAGCTCTAGTTGATATTCCCAGAGACATTGCAGTAAACCATAAAATGCCTACCTGGGCTCAACAGGATTTGAAGGAGGCAGAGGGACATGCATCTCCTAGAGGTACATTCTGAGAGAGCAAGAAACCACAGATATTTCCGAGCTATGTTTCATCCATGAGCCACATCATTGATACTGAGCCTTCTTGTCATGGAGAAGCAACAGGTCAACAAGTTTGGAAAGATTCCATGACAGAAGATTATCAATCCATCATGAAGAATGATGTGTGGGATATTGTTACTAGACCAGAAGGGAATTCTGTAGTGAATTCCAAGTGGATCTATAAGATCAAGCATGCAACTGATGGAAGTGTCGAGAAGTACAAAGTGAGATTTGTGGTCACGGGATTCTCTCGATTGGAGGGAATTGATTATGAGGAGACATTTTCTCATGTAGCCCGATACACTTCCATCCATGTGATCATTGACCTAGAAACATCCATGGGTTGAAGATTACATCATATGGATGTAAATACAACCTTTCTCAATGGTGAGATTGAGGAAGAAGTTTGCATCGAGCAACCAAAAGGATTTGTGATACATGAGCAGAAATATCATGTGTGCAGGTTGAAGAAAGCCCTGTATGGACTAAAGCAAGCACCTCATGCTTGGTACAAGAATATGGATGGATTCCTGATGAGTTTTGGATTCAAAAAGAGTGTTGTTGATCCAAATCTATATTATCACATTATTGGTGATGAGTGCCTGATTTTGGTCCTGCATGTTGATGATTTATTCCTCATCGGTTCAAAAAGTCTTATTATTGAAAGCAAGTGTGCATTGACTTCTAAATTCGAGATGAAGGATCTTGGTATGATGCACTACTTCTTGGGGATAGAAGTATGGCAAAGGATTTATGAGATTTTCCTGAGTCAAGGAAAATATACAGTGGAGATATTGAAGAAATTCAGTACAACAAACTACAAATCCATGCCTACACAGATGGTGATGGATCTGAAGAAAATGAGCGAGGCTTCTACTAATTCAAGCGAGATTGATCCACATATTTACCGACAATTGATTGGATCATTGATGTATCTCGTTAACACCAGACCTGATATATGTTATGCAGTGAACGTACTAAGTCAGTTTATGAGTCAATCGAGACAAAATCACTGAATAGAAGCGAAGCATGTATTGAGATATCTACAAGACACAGTTGGATATGGCCTGAGATATGCCTCCGATGTAGACATGAGATTGCATGGATATGCCGATGTAGATTCAGTAGGGAGCGCAGTGGACCGAAAGAGCACATCCGGTTGTTGTTTTACTTTGGGATCTTCCATGGTTTCATGGTGCAGTAGGAAATAGAGCTTTGTGGCTTTGAGTACCGCAGAATCAGAGTACATAGCGCTATGTATGGAATTTCATGAAGCAATGTGGCTTCGTAAGATCCTTGCAGATTTATTTGGTCATGAGATGGATTCCACTATTATCCATTGTAATAACCAGAGCCGTGTAAATCTCTTAGAGAATCTTGTGTTTCACAATAAATCAAAACACATTGAGATCAAATACCATTATATCAGAGATATGGTGCAGATGAAAGCAGTACACGTGAAACACCTTTCTACACATGAGCAGGTTGCAGATGTCTTCACCAAACCGCTTGTCAGGAGGAAGTTCAAGTACTTCCATGAGAGACTTGGTCTGGTGGAGAATGCCTCCCTAGCTGAGAGGGAGTGTTTTTTATTGCAACTTCATGAGATATCCTCCATATCGTTCTCCTCTAGACTTAGTTGATACATATGTGAGTGAGAGCCCAAGTTTTGGGTGTGCCCATGTGATGGGTGTGCGTCAGACTTTGGACTAAGTTGTAATGACACGTGGTCTCTTGCTTTGTACTCCTCTAGATTGAGTTTTTAGTCAGCTTGAGATGGTATCTTGCCTTGTACTCTTTTGGACTCAGTTAAGAGAGATATGTTGAGTATGGCATCCCTGTGGTTGAGCACAGGTGGACGTGTCCCTAGTGGTCGAGCACTAGTGGACGCGTGAAATCCTTGCTATATTGTCTAAGAGTAATATTTGCTTGTAACCCTAATTTGTGATGTAAACGGTACAAGTCAGCCCCACCATATGTGAAAGATAATTAATATTTATGTAATGATTAATCATATTACTGATTTATTGAGGTCGGCCCTATTGTGCCAAGAGACACACCTATTGTTGTGTCTAGTCTTGTATAAAAAGAGGTGAATCCCCATTGAGGATTACACACACTCTCATTATCATTTGGAAATTTCATACCTGCTTGTATGACTGAAGTGTGCACCTCTCTTGGGCGTTATTTTCAAGGTTGTAGAGTACCCTTTTGTGTGCATCTAGGGTTTATGGTTTGGGGGATCTTCTCTTGAGAATATAGCAAAGGATTGTTGGGTTTTTCCCTTGTTTGAGAAGGGTTTTCCCAAGATACTTCTTGTGTTCTTGTGCATGGTTATTCTTCTTGTGATATTGATTATTGCAACACTTGTGTATGGTGTTGTTGCATTTTTGTATGGTTCAAGTACATGCTAAATGAAATAAACCTCATGCTTGAGCTTAACAATCATTAAAATTCATCAGGATGTTCATGTGTGAAGTCCACAAAAGTATCAATATCCATTCTCATTGAGTCCTTTGGGGATACCAATGGTATTTGCAATTAGTGGTTGATCTTCCATTCATCTAAAAAAATTGAGGAAGATAGGGAAGGATTCCCACAAGGATATATATCATCGAGATGCACCAATAGGTACATTAGACAACCTAGTGTTAGGTAGATGTGTAACATAGAAAATGTAATTGGACCACCATAGCCCCTGAAGAAAGCCCCATGAGAACCAAGACCATTGTAGCACCAAGTGGAATCCATTCTATTGTTGAGTGATTCAAGTTGACACTATATTGAAAGATACAAATTAGTTGCATTGGAGAGTAAATTAGGGACATTTAATGTAAATTTGGCTAGTGGTTATAATAGAGAGTCAATTACATTTAGATGTAATGGGGTTAATTTAAATTTGGCTAGTCATACTTGAGGGGTTGATACATTTGATCATATTTTACCAAGTTTCTAAATATCTCTATAAAAGAGTAGAGAGTCAAAGTAGAGGGAGGAGTTCAAAAAATGTATAGACATAGTAAATTCCAACGTATTTTCCAAAGGTAATTGAAGGGAATTCTTCCTTATCATTGTGTGCTCAACAATCCCACAGAAGGGTGAAATCATAATGGGGTAAATGGTTGGGAAGCCTTTGTAATGTCATTGTTTGGTTCATGAAAAAAAAACGATCTTTGTGTCGAGAGTATGTTCAAGGAATTGTGAGCAATAAAAACAATGCATTTTAATGTTGGATTTTTTTATCAATCAAAGTTTTCTCCAAGTTAAATCTTATTTGTTATTCATGTTGCTATTAAAATTTCCAATAGAGAAAAATTTAAGAATGCATACTTATCTTAAAGTGTACAAACTTTGGTGAATCTTACTAAGTCTTGAAATGCTAACTATAAAATATTTGACAACATTTTTGTAAAAATATTTAAATTTATAATCATTTTATATAGTTTCTAGAAAAATTTGGGTTTTTTTTAAGTAAAATAATTGTATCTTACAAAATTTGGGTGGATCATATTTCGAAAAAATGAAAAATTGGGGAATTTGTTTTTGGAAAAAAAATGTGAAAAATTAACTTATGGAAAAAATTTAACCCCTAAAATTTTCCCTGATTTCCAAACATGTTCTATTTTAATTTTTGCAACTATGAACACAACCACTTTTATATAAAAGGAATAATCATTTGATACAAAAAGAATAAAAATTTGAGGTAGCAATATAATAATTATTTTCCATAAATTAAGGTTTTTTTGTGACAAATTGTCTAAAGGCATCGCTTCAACAATTTATAGATCATGGAAAGTTGGAAGACACTTTTTGGAAATGTTTGTTAGGTGTTTTATAATTCCAAACCAACGTAACATGACTAAAAAAATATCAAACATAAGTAGTACATTAACATCATTGTCTCACGCTCTATTGGGTTTGAGGCTTCTAGAAATATATAAACATACATGTAGCATAAAGTTGATGTATGAGATACAAAGGACACGAGGGCATAACAAAAAATTAACACATTAAAAGATTTCCAAGAAGAGGATACAATTTATCTAAAATAACCCCCCATATTAAGACAATATGATATATTCATCACTTATACGAAAGAACAATTTTATTCAAGGAAATAATCTTAACAAGCTATAAATGGGAAATTGTAATTGACAAATTTTGGGTTTCTGTGTTTTCTTTGTCAAGATAAAACATGTTATTTTGTAGATAGTATTCCATTTTATAAAGTTTCTCAGTTTATATCCCCAAATATGTAATTGTGCCATATCATGGACATTCATTCTAAACCCTTTCACAATCAACTTATTCCTAGGCATCACTTCGATACCTCTTTTTATTAAAACACAATCATTTTTTGCAATGAAGGTAACCAAAGTGCATGGGTGTGAACCTCCAATACCACTTAAAGGGGTAACTTCCATTGATTACACATATATTAGCACAACTCATGCATACATATGATGTCTTATTCAAAGAGTAGAGGTAGAGAAAGAAAAAGAACATAATGGATGTAGGTCAATTAGTGTGACTATTAAATAGCATGGTAAATAAAAGGAATATAGAGATAAAGGTTGACAAATCAAAGAAGAAAGTAATAGTGAAATAGGTACACAACATGCTCCCCTTCTTAGAAAAATATTTGACCTCAAAGCTTTAGTAATTATAGACACTATTGATTGAAATCATGTGCTTCCCATGTGGCATCATCAGAAGGAAGATTCTTCCAATTGATTAGATACTTAGTGATGGTCTTGTGATGTAGCCATTGGCTCCGGGTGACAATAACTAATTTTGGATCCAAATGAGTTTCCCTTCATCTGAGTCTACCAATGTTGTTTGAATTAGAACATGTTTCCCAATAAAACAATTTAGACAAAAGACATGGAAGGCATTGTGAATGCATGAAGATGCGGATAATACTAAATCATTTGTAGTCTCCCCAGTTTTATAGAGTTCGTAGAACTTGGTGAGAACTTTTGGCTATGTGTTTTCATCATGGAAAATTTTTTGTAAGGTCAAAAGTGAAAGTAAACCCAACGACTGATTTTTTGTGAGCATAATATTGTCCCAAAAGAATTGTAGAGTATTGTGAACCTTATGGCTATGCATTTGCAACTTATTGAGCCTTAGGGATAGAAGGAACATAAGTGTCAAGGATTGTTGGGGGATATCCATAAATTTCTTCAAATGGGGTCATCTTGAAGGTCATATGGTATGAAGTGTTATACCACCATTCGACCAGGGGTATCCATTTGATCCATTGGGATTGTTTAGTGACAATGAATCAATGAAGGTAGCCTTCAAGACACTCATTCACAACCTTAATTTTCTCCTCTAGTTGTGAACGATAGGCCAATATCATAGCTAATTTTGTTCCATGGAACTTATAAAACTCTTTCTAAAAGTCACTAGCGAATTCAAGATCTCTATAAGGGACAATCACCTATGGACAACCATCAGGTCTATGAATATCCTCAAGGAAAACCTCTACAGTTTGATTAACTTTTGTAGTAGACGAAATCACTCAGAAATGGGTATATTTGGTACATTGAACAACAACGAAAAAAATGGAGTATTTATCTTCCTATTTGGGAATTTGTATAATGGAATCTATCAAAATTTCCTCCCTACACTGATTTGGAATGGGTAGGGGGTGAAGCAAACTAGGAGGTTTGATAGTTTCACCTTTATTGCACTGGCATGACCACACTCAAAGATAAAATTATGAACATCACCCTTAATACCATTATGAAAGGATTGTTTGACTCTATGGTATGTTTTCAAAAATCCAAAATGACCTATTGTAGGTGAGACAAGCTATTGAAATAAAATTTACTTCTTGAAACTAGAATCTAGGCACAAAAATATACAATTTTTATACCTCAAAATAATAGTGTCCCAAATATAATGTTCTAGAGGGTAGGAACCATATTGAATTTGGTGTGTCCACTATTTTGAGGATGGTAACTACTCCTTCCTCACCTATTATATCCATCTCACCAAGAGTACAAATATGGCATATGCATGGGGTGCATTTGTGTTGTCTATAGACAACATCAACCACGATGTTATTCTTCCCCTTTTTGTAAATGGCCTCAAAACCATAAGCCTGCATTTTAGTTGTCCAATTTTGATGCTCTTTGGAAGAGGCGTGTTTCTCCAAAAATATTTACAACTAGAATGATCAATTTTAACCTTGAAATTCCTACCCAACAGATATTAACACCATTTCTTTATTGCATGCAATATGGTCAACATTTCCTACTCACATGTGGATTTTTGCAAGATCTCTTCCTTTGAGGTGCTTACATTTAAATGAAATGGTTCCACCCTCCTACAATAAAATTTCACCAATTATTTTTCATGTAGAATCACATTCAATGATGAATAAATTAGTAAAATCTAGAGTGGCCAAAATAGGGATACATATCATAGTTTCCTTCAGAGTGAAAAAATCATGGGTGGCCTCATCAAACCACTTAAATGAATTTTTTTAAGAAGAGTTGTGAGGGGGGCTACAATTTTTCCATAGTTGCAAACAAGGATTCTACATTATCTAGTGAGGCCTAAGAAGATCTCATTACTATAATGTTATAAGTGATGGCCATGTGGTAATAGCTTCAATATTTTGTGGATCAACATTAACCCCTCCTTCAGAAATGACATGTCGTGAGTAGTCAACCTCTCATTGACCAAATGCACACCTAGATTTATTAATGTATGACTAATTCTCTTCAAAGATTTGAAGCACTATGACTAGAAAAGATATGTGAATGGGCCAAGTTGTACTATAAATCAAAATGACATAAAAAAATACTAGAGCGTAGCTCCACAAGTGAAACTTGAATATCTTATTCATGAGGCTTTGGAAAGTAGAGGGAACATTGGTCAAGATGAATGTCATAACCATGAACTCGTAGAAACCCTAATGAGTTCATAATGTTTTTTTGGGAACATCCTCTTCTTGGATTCGAATTTGATGATAACCATAAAAAAGATCAAGTTTGGAAAGTAGATATCCCCATGGAGTTCATCTATTGGCTCATGGAATACAAGATTGGGAAACTTGTCTTTGACTATATTTTTATGTAATTCCTTATAATTGATACACAAACACCATGATCCATATTGATATCATACCAATATGTTCAATGTAGAGAAGGAATTACCATTGGGTCGAATGACTATTGTATCCAATAATTCTTGAACTAGGTCTTCATGCTCACTTCTATTGTTGGTAAGGATAGTGGTATGGCCTAATATTAGGAGGAATTATCCATAGAAGAAAGGTGACTTTGTGATCATGATCACAATATGGAGAGAGGCCCAAAGGATTCTCTTGAAATATCCAAGCATGTGTAACCATGACTGCGTGCAACTCCAATTGAGAAATATCAAAGGGACCATCACCAAAAATGTTATAGATACAACCAATGACCCCTTAGAACCTTTTGTAAGTATATTTTACATCATATGAGAAGGGATCACTCGAGTTGAAGTATTATTCATCCCATCGAGTGTACGAGTGTGACCATCTTGCTAGAACTATGGGGATATAATGTATCAAAATTCATAGAAATGGTGCAAAGAGTACAAATCCATTAGGCACCAAGAACAATGATGGTCGATGGGATAGATTTAAAACCCCTCCTTTCCCTTTCTTAAACCTCTTCACTTAACCGGCTTGAATTCTCATCATTTTGTACTACTTTTAACCGGCCACTGGTTCATCGTACCACCGGGAATTAAAAATTGTCACCATCCAATGGGCCACCGAAACACAATAACAATGCACCTTTTTAAGGTTACTCCAATCTAGTTTAACCGACCACTAGGCATCAAGAACCCTCCTTCAAACAATTTTGAATCCAGTCTGGTTTAACCGGCCACTGGGCATCGAGAATCCTCCTTGAAACATCCTCACGTAATCGTGACTCCGGTCCGGTTTAACTGGCCACTGTGAATACTCTTCACTCATAGGGATTTAGACAGTTATGATCCCAAACTCGATCCTATTTAGACTTGTCAATAGATCACTAACTCTAGATCTTATCCAACGATCTAAGCACCCTGGAGCTATTCACCATCAACCGGTGTCTCGTCATCATTACCATAGCCATAATTTTTCGTTTGATTCCAAACCCCCGACGAAATCACAAACCCGATACGATCAATCCTGAAAACATATACATGATGCATTCATTCCTGCTCAGATTCATTCCTCCTATTCACTCTCTCTTGCTTTGTTCAGAACTCTGGCTATGTTTGATGACTTCTCACACTCTTCTCATCAATTGTTTATCCTTTACGAAGTTCATAGGAACTTCAAATCTCTTGTTCATGTTCTGGACTTAAAGAGACTAATCGTTAAACCTTTCTTTACACAATGACTTTACCACTTCATTGTAGCACTGATATAGAGGCTCACTATCACATACACATGCAACTTGAATTCACTAGGGTTTGACTATCTTACACAATCGCCTCATCCTCATGCTTGATTTCATTTATAGATTTGAAAGACTCATCTACAATGTATAAACATGTTAACATAGAGAGATTAAAAACGTGATACTAGAGGCACCAACACATTAATTTCATTAATTTGATCTTTGTACATGGATTCTCTGCAACATCTATATACCCCTCTACTGGCCTAATTACATTCATTTGGGCACTTCTCTGTCCCTGACCACCTCTCTATTATGCTCGAAGGCTTACAATATATATACAAGGAAGATAACTTCCCGATCACTTAGGATCTTAAATATACTAAACTAATTACTTGTAAAAGAAAACTCACATTTCTAATATCCCCTCAAAATATGATGACATGGAAGATTCAATTACAATATATGGCATAATAAAAGCAAACTCATCTTATCTAAAACCTTATATAATCTACTTGTAAAGTTATGGAAATACAATTTCCCTTCTCCCTTTATAAAAATTTCAAGACCCCATAAGACCTGATCAACAACGTTGATTTTCTTAACTATGCTTCTGCATCAAGGTATAAAAATTTCATGAGTCTTCTATTTGATGATGTTCACCTAGATCCCATACCTTGTGTTGGTGTTGTCCACTTGCTTTGTTGTCCCGATGTTTCATTATTGTCTGCAGTCTTCCAGGGTCCCATACTTTATGTTGTTGTTTCCTATTTAACTTGCTTTCATATGTGTTTCCAGCTACATGTGGTTTGACACTTATTTTCTGCTTCATCCCTTTGAAATACCACTTGGAAACCTTCACCAAATAATTCCATAAGTCATCTATTTCAATTTCCAACTTAGCCTTTTGTTGGTACATGTTATTTTTGTTCATTTGCCTCTCCAAATATTCACACAAATTCTATATGGTTCCTTCCATCTCTTCATCTTCCTCTTCCAACACTACAATCTCTATATAATCTTCACAAAGCTTAGGTTTTGCTAGCCAATCCTCCAAAAACTTCAATTCCTCATCATAATTTGTGGGAACTGTATCTAAGTGCTCTCCTTTTTTATGTACTTCAATACCTGAAATAATGCATGCATACAAAACCTCAGTTTGAAAATCATGAGACTCCTTGATATTGGCTTATGCTTCTAGCACTACTCCTCCTTCCTATAGCAGTTTCATCATCATAGCTATTCATTCATCTCATTTATCTCTCTGTCAAATTTCTCATCACTCATATTTTAGTGGCTTCTTTCCTATGAACCCTTCATCTGACTATATCTAGTCATATCCATCTCTTTGAGTTTCACGATGCTCAATAGTGAGCTCCAAATAGCCTCTAAAGTAATAGGTATTTTGTACCCTGCTACAAAATACCTCAACCAGTTTTCTCTCCTGAACCTGTCCTTTTGGTATCTCTGGTTCTCTCTACTAGAACCATCTGAATTTTGTTTGCTCCTCTAGGTCTATGCACTTCTACTTGCAATCTCCTAAGAGATTCACCTACTCTTCTCCAAATTCACTAGTTGTAAGGGTTTTTTCCACCAACCTCTTCTCTATTACTACCTACAAACATATATGCTCTATCCAGAATTTAACTAAAATATCAAATGCATTTTTACTTGATCGCTCTCATCAAATATATGCCTCTATGTTCCTATCTCCAGATATGTTGCTATTTCCAGATATTAAAACTTCTCTGCAGTCCATGCAGGATTCTTGTTGTTACCTACCAAAAACACTGATTTTTTTATTTATGAGAGTTAACTGCAAAATGTAAGTCCCATTTTCCTACAAGAGATGCTCCAAGATCTTGTCCTCCAAACACTTCTATCCATCTCTTCTCCTTGGCTGGAATGGATTCTAATATGCAATACTACTTACTGCTTCAAATTTCCTCTGTTGAACTTTGTCCCTTTACTCTAACATGTAGGATTCTTCACGCTCTGATACCAAAAATGATGGAAGATAGATTAGATTTAAAAACCCTCCTTTCCCTTTCTTAAACCTCTTCACTTAGCTGGATTAAATTTTCATCGTTTTCTACTATTGTTAACCGACCACTGGTTCACCAAACAACTGATTCACCAGAACACCGATTCACCAAGCCACTAGGGATTAAAAATTGTCACTGACCACCAGAACAAAATAAAATTACACCTTTTTAAGGTTACTCTGGTCCAGTTTAACTGACCCCCGGGTACTAGGAATCCTCCAAACAATTATGAATCTGGTCTAGTTTCACCGGGCATCAGGCACCGAGAATTCTCCTTCAAACATCCTCACATAATCGTGAGTCCGATCTAGTTTAACCAACCATCGGGTCACCATGAATACTCTTCAATAATAAGGCTTCTAACATTTACGATCCCAAACTCGATCATGTTTACACTTGTCAATATATCATTAACTCTAGATCTTATCCAACAATCTGAGCACCCTGGAGCTATTCAACGTCAATCGATGTCTCATCATCTTTACCATAGCCATCATTTTTCATTCAACTCCAAAACTCTAATGAAACCACAAACCCAATACACTCAATCCTCAAAACATATATAGGATACATTCATTCTTGCTCAGATTCATTCCTCCTATTCACTCTCTATTTCTTCTTCTGTAACTCTGCCTCTATTTGACGACTTCTCACACTCTTCTCATCAATTATCTATCCTTTTTTAAGTTCATTGGAAATTCATTTCTCTTGGTCAAATGTTTTCCTTAAAGAGACTAACTCGTTCAACCTTTATTTACATAGTGACTTCACCACTTTGTTGTAGCACTGACACAGATGATTACTATTACATACACACACAACCTGAATTCACTAAGGCTCGGTTGTCTTACATATCCCCCCCATCCTCATGCTTGATTTCATTCACGGATTTGAAACACTCATCTATAGAGTATAAATTTGTTAACATGGAGAGATTAAACATGTGATACTAGAGGCACCAACACACTAATTCCATTAACTTGATCTATGTGCATGGATTCTTTGCAACATCTATCTACCTCTCTACTAGCCTAATTACACACATTTGGGCACTTCTATGGCCCTGGCCACCTTTCTATTATGACCGAAGGCTTACAATATATATACAAGGAAGATAACTTCTCAATCACTTCAAATCCTAAATATCCTCAACTGATTACTTGGAAAAGAAAACTTAGATTCCTAATATCCCCTCGAAATCTACTAAGAAGGCATATTCAATTACAATATATGGCAAAATAAAAATAAAAAAACACTTTATCTAAAACCTTCTAGAATCTACATTTTTTTTTGTTTGCTAGTTTGTCCGTGACCTGCGGGACTAGCCTGTGGCTTGAGAAACCGTGACTCAAGGGCATCTAAGCTGTCAAAATCACGCAAGGATCACACCCGTCCTGAGCCACACCAACCCTTAACATGGCTGGATTTTTTGTCCCCGCGGGTTTCAAACCAGTGACTTTAACATCACAGAGTGCCTTAACAACACACTCTGTCACGGACTTTCCTACACCTTGGGGACTCCTTCTAGAATCTACTTGTAAACATAGGGAAATACAATTAATTTAGCAAATGGAACCCACTTCCTTGAGAAAAATTTCAAGACCCCCTAAGGCGTGATCAACAATGTTGATTTTTGGAACTATGCTCCTGCATCAAACAACATGGATGCCACTTAACCCAATAGCACACATGGGGCTAGAGAGTTGATAATCAAACTATAATTTTTACAGTGTGACATAAGCCTCCATAAAAAGTTTCACTTCCATTGGTAATCATGCCCAAGAATTTTTGATAGGGTATGGAAAATGATTGAGTTGGGTAGCGAACTTACAATGAATGAAGTTTGGATGCTTCCAAAGTTAAGGAGAACCATAACTATCTAGTTTTTAAAGTATACTTCCATTTGTAATGTTTGTGAGGTGGTGACACGAACAAGTGCATGCATGGACACTATGGATACTGCTAGTTCAACTAGAATTATGCCTACAATGGGGTCCACAAGAGTCTCTATGTCAACCTCCTATCCTTGTTCCTCTTCTTGGTGATATTCAACAACAAAAAGGTTACACTATTTAGCACATTTATTCCCTCGACATGAGTTATTGTTATATTAAAAGCAAAGAGACTTAACATATTGTTACTCTACTTCCTTAGGACTAATCTTGAATATAGAGGATGTCAAGAAACTTGGCCTCAATCTGTGGAGCCAACCATGATTGTTGCAAAGATAGGTTCATCTGATGCATTTTAACCTCAAGTTAGATGTCGTTTTGAAGCCCACCAATATAAATCTCAAGGAGCTTGTCAAAATTGAGACCTATCACACGAGTAGCTATCCTCTGTCGCTGGAGCATGTAGTCTTGGAAATTTCTTGTTAGTTGTATTTTGTTGAGTTGACTAAGGAAGTCATTTCCCACATATTATCATATTGGGTCGCAAGTTCCTTGACAAAATAATCCCAAGTGTATATAGAACAATCAAATTATCTCATGGTTTGCAACCACCAATACCACTAAAATGGTTCAATGTCAAGTTGTGGGGCATCCAAGGGTACCATTGAAATGCTTGAGCATCAAGGTGCAGAGCAACCAAGGGTACCCTCTTATTCGATGGAAATTGGTGTAGAATAAATATTGTTCCATTTGTGCCAACCAAGTATTCACATTAGTGCCATATAACTTCTTAACACTAATCTTAAGCAAGAACTGATGTTGCAATCCAAGGAATTTGGTCAAACTAGAGAAGGAACTCAGACCTAGATTAGCCCCAAAACATAGAGAAAAACCTTATACTTGGACCTATTTCAAGATATCAAAGACATGTTCCATTTGTTTGGGTAGTTTCTTGAGAGGTCAGATCTTGATTTCCAAGGCACTAATCTCATGGGTGAGTGAGATCTTAGTATTCTCAAGGAATGACTTGCATTCTTCTCAATGACATCCTTGATATTGCCAATGTTTGGAGTAAATACCACCCATAGGGGTATCCTGATTGTGTATGGCCAATGTTTGCTCGATAAAATGGTACTAGCACAACAACTAGAATACAAGGATACATAGGAAAGAACAAAAGGAGGGTTGAATATAGGGTTTCATATAATTTGAGATAGCGGCTAGTGATTGCTAATTGTACAATTGAGGTTGGGAAAAATGGGGTTTATCACACTAAAATTGGGAAAATTGTGCAAAATTTTGGAAAAAAATTATTCGCCCCCTAAATCCCACCCATGGGAAGGATCATCATGACTTCCTGTGTCATTGATTATAGTAGAGAGTTTTAAAGACAAAATAATCCAAATTAATGGGGTGGGTATGAGCATTGAAAAAAATTACAAGTTTGTACACAAGGATAGACCGCTTTGATACCACTTAGAAGGATATTCTACTCAAAATTAATGATATGAATATAAATATGCCATTAACATCCAATGTCATAAAAAACAAGTTGTTGCACTACCAAGAAATAATAAGTAAAACATCAAAGAAGAAGATATTATATTTCCGACCACTTCGATAGAGTAACTTCCAATACCACTTTGAGTGGGTAGCCTCCAATGAGTTCATATATACTAGTGTAACTTCTATAAATGTGTTATTTAAAGAGTAGAAGTAAAGAAAGAAATAGATCATAGTGGATGTGGAACAATTAGTGTGTCTCTTACATATCATGGTAAAAGAGAGGAAGATATAGATATAGATAAAGGATAAAGAGATGAAGAGAGTAATAGTGTGGGTAGGTGTATAAAAAAGTACAAGTGTGATAATTTGAGATCTTAGAATTAGGGATTGTATGGGGGAGGGTGCTTCACTTGTGCATTATTGATTACTTTTCCTGTTAGGGAAAAGTGTAAACCTCCTTGGGTATTCTTAAAGAAGCTATTTAATATCCTGTCTACAATTTTATAGAGGTGGTACTCCTCTATATCACTCATATTTTTAATATACTTATTCAATAAATAAGTTTAAACATTCATATAATCTACACCTATGAGTGGATTAGGTAGTAAAATAACTAAAATGATAGAAAATAAATAATAATATTAAAATAATAATCTCACTTAAAATATACATAATAACTACATCCATTCAATCAAATCCAATCATTTTAGTAATGAGGAAAAAAATTCGAAGCAAGAATCAAAAGACAGAAAATAGATTGGTGGTCCAAAAATCAAAGATCTTTAAATGATTTCATTAATTTAGTATCACAAGATGCATAGGAGAAACACACTCGATATCTCATGCTTATATAAAAGTTAGAAATCACAAAAG
>ML788170.1:124313-140711 GCA_009831015.1 Picea engelmannii | reverse complement strand
ATCCTTTCATGGATGGTCACCTTATGTTCCCTATATATGGAACACTCATTATTGTAATAATACATCGATTATATCTCATATGAAGAAAAACTAACAATGAAGACATAAAAGATGAAGCATTCTTATTTTGAAGAACTCACATATGAATTATTCCAGAGTGATTGGTGTTCGAGAAAATAGCTTATATAGATTGATTGTCCGACCAGTCCAGGACCTGTTACATGATACTATCAGCTTGAGCAAGCTATGGCATAGGAGACTTGATCATATTCATTATATATCCCTTACCTCTCTAGGTAATATGGTAACGTGTCTTCTATAGATACATGTTCAACATGATGGCGTTTGCAGAGGTTGTGTTCTTGGAAAGAATGTAAAGGGGTCCTTCTTGAGCAGTGACAACATATCCAAGGGGATCTTGGGCTTGATACATTCATATGTATGTGGAACCATGAATACTGCTTCCTTCAATGGATATTTGTAATATGTTCTCTTCATCGATGATCACTCTTGGAAGATGTGGATTTATTTCTTGAAGACCAAGGATGGATTCCTTGCAATATTTCAAGAATTTAAACCTCAGGTTGAGATCCCGACTGAGAAGAGGATCAAGGTGTTGAGATTAGATAATGGAGGAGAGTAAACCTCCAGGGATTTCAGTGATTTATGTATTGAGGAAGGGATCAAGAAGGAGTACATCGTTCCTTATAACCCTCAGAAAAATGGGGTTGCAGAGAGGAAGAATATAAACATCATTGAGGCAACCAAAGCGATGATACATTATCAGAATCTAAATATGATTCTATGTGCAGAAGCATCCATGACAACAGTGTATGTTCAGAATAGGATTCCTCATCATATTTTGAAGAACATGACTCCTGAAGAAGCCTTCACCGGATTAAATCCTGAGGTTGGACACTTCAAGATATTTGGGTGTCGAGTATACTTTCATATACCCAAGGAGAAGAGGTCCAAGCTAGACCCTTCAGGTAGAAAGGGAACATTTGTGGGGTACAATGAATCTTCGAAGGCAGAACAGATCTACATCCCTGGTCAGAGACAGATTGAAGTGAGCATAGATGTCATATTTGAGGAAGAGATAGCCTTTCGAAGATCCATAGAATCTCAGATGGAGATTAACAACGAGACAGTACCTTCTCCCCCTTTAACAGTTCATAGGGAGACAACCATTGATCTAATTGATCCAGTAGCTCTAGTTGATATTCCCAGAGACATTGCAGTAAACCATAAAATGCCTACCTGGGCTCAACAGGATTTGAAGGAGGCAGAGGGACATGCATCTCCTAGAGGTACATTCTGAGAGAGCAAGAAACCACAGATATTTCCGAGCTATGTTTCATCCATGAGCCACATCATTGATACTGAGCCTTCTTGTCATGGAGAAGCAACAGGTCAACAAGTTTGGAAAGATTCCATGACAGAAGATTATCAATCCATCATGAAGAATGATGTGTGGGATATTGTTACTAGACCAGAAGGGAATTCTGTAGTGAATTCCAAGTGGATCTATAAGATCAAGCATGCAACTGATGGAAGTGTCGAGAAGTACAAAGTGAGATTTGTGGTCACGGGATTCTCTCGATTGGAGGGAATTGATTATGAGGAGACATTTTCTCATGTAGCCCGATACACTTCCATCCATGTGATCATTGACCTAGAAACATCCATGGGTTGAAGATTACATCATATGGATGTAAATACAACCTTTCTCAATGGTGAGATTGAGGAAGAAGTTTGCATCGAGCAACCAAAAGGATTTGTGATACATGAGCAGAAATATCATGTGTGCAGGTTGAAGAAAGCCCTGTATGGACTAAAGCAAGCACCTCATGCTTGGTACAAGAATATGGATGGATTCCTGATGAGTTTTGGATTCAAAAAGAGTGTTGTTGATCCAAATCTATATTATCACATTATTGGTGATGAGTGCCTGATTTTGGTCCTGCATGTTGATGATTTATTCCTCATCGGTTCAAAAAGTCTTATTATTGAAAGCAAGTGTGCATTGACTTCTAAATTCGAGATGAAGGATCTTGGTATGATGCACTACTTCTTGGGGATAGAAGTATGGCAAAGGATTTATGAGATTTTCCTGAGTCAAGGAAAATATACAGTGGAGATATTGAAGAAATTCAGTACAACAAACTACAAATCCATGCCTACACAGATGGTGATGGATCTGAAGAAAATGAGCGAGGCTTCTACTAATTCAAGCGAGATTGATCCACATATTTACCGACAATTGATTGGATCATTGATGTATCTCGTTAACACCAGACCTGATATATGTTATGCAGTGAACGTACTAAGTCAGTTTATGAGTCAATCGAGACAAAATCACTGAATAGAAGCGAAGCATGTATTGAGATATCTACAAGACACAGTTGGATATGGCCTGAGATATGCCTCCGATGTAGACATGAGATTGCATGGATATGCCGATGTAGATTCAGTAGGGAGCGCAGTGGACCGAAAGAGCACATCCGGTTGTTGTTTTACTTTGGGATCTTCCATGGTTTCATGGTGCAGTAGGAAATAGAGCTTTGTGGCTTTGAGTACCGCAGAATCAGAGTACATAGCGCTATGTATGGAATTTCATGAAGCAATGTGGCTTCGTAAGATCCTTGCAGATTTATTTGGTCATGAGATGGATTCCACTATTATCCATTGTAATAACCAGAGCCGTGTAAATCTCTTAGAGAATCTTGTGTTTCACAATAAATCAAAACACATTGAGATCAAATACCATTATATCAGAGATATGGTGCAGATGAAAGCAGTACACGTGAAACACCTTTCTACACATGAGCAGGTTGCAGATGTCTTCACCAAACCGCTTGTCAGGAGGAAGTTCAAGTACTTCCATGAGAGACTTGGTCTGGTGGAGAATGCCTCCCTAGCTGAGAGGGAGTGTTTTTTATTGCAACTTCATGAGATATCCTCCATATCGTTCTCCTCTAGACTTAGTTGATACATATGTGAGTGAGAGCCCAAGTTTTGGGTGTGCCCATGTGATGGGTGTGCGTCAGACTTTGGACTAAGTTGTAATGACACGTGGTCTCTTGCTTTGTACTCCTCTAGATTGAGTTTTTAGTCAGCTTGAGATGGTATCTTGCCTTGTACTCTTTTGGACTCAGTTAAGAGAGATATGTTGAGTATGGCATCCCTGTGGTTGAGCACAGGTGGACGTGTCCCTAGTGGTCGAGCACTAGTGGACGCGTGAAATCCTTGCTATATTGTCTAAGAGTAATATTTGCTTGTAACCCTAATTTGTGATGTAAACGGTACAAGTCAGCCCCACCATATGTGAAAGATAATTAATATTTATGTAATGATTAATCATATTACTGATTTATTGAGGTCGGCCCTATTGTGCCAAGAGACACACCTATTGTTGTGTCTAGTCTTGTATAAAAAGAGGTGAATCCCCATTGAGGATTACACACACTCTCATTATCATTTGGAAATTTCATACCTGCTTGTATGACTGAAGTGTGCACCTCTCTTGGGCGTTATTTTCAAGGTTGTAGAGTACCCTTTTGTGTGCATCTAGGGTTTATGGTTTGGGGGATCTTCTCTTGAGAATATAGCAAAGGATTGTTGGGTTTTTCCCTTGTTTGAGAAGGGTTTTCCCAAGATACTTCTTGTGTTCTTGTGCATGGTTATTCTTCTTGTGATATTGATTATTGCAACACTTGTGTATGGTGTTGTTGCATTTTTGTATGGTTCAAGTACATGCTAAATGAAATAAACCTCATGCTTGAGCTTAACAATCATTAAAATTCATCAGGATGTTCATGTGTGAAGTCCACAAAAGTATCAATATCCATTCTCATTGAGTCCTTTGGGGATACCAATGGTATTTGCAATTAGTGGTTGATCTTCCATTCATCTAAAAAAATTGAGGAAGATAGGGAAGGATTCCCACAAGGATATATATCATCGAGATGCACCAATAGGTACATTAGACAACCTAGTGTTAGGTAGATGTGTAACATAGAAAATGTAATTGGACCACCATAGCCCCTGAAGAAAGCCCCATGAGAACCAAGACCATTGTAGCACCAAGTGGAATCCATTCTATTGTTGAGTGATTCAAGTTGACACTATATTGAAAGATACAAATTAGTTGCATTGGAGAGTAAATTAGGGACATTTAATGTAAATTTGGCTAGTGGTTATAATAGAGAGTCAATTACATTTAGATGTAATGGGGTTAATTTAAATTTGGCTAGTCATACTTGAGGGGTTGATACATTTGATCATATTTTACCAAGTTTCTAAATATCTCTATAAAAGAGTAGAGAGTCAAAGTAGAGGGAGGAGTTCAAAAAATGTATAGACATAGTAAATTCCAACGTATTTTCCAAAGGTAATTGAAGGGAATTCTTCCTTATCATTGTGTGCTCAACAATCCCACAGAAGGGTGAAATCATAATGGGGTAAATGGTTGGGAAGCCTTTGTAATGTCATTGTTTGGTTCATGAAAAAAAAACGATCTTTGTGTCGAGAGTATGTTCAAGGAATTGTGAGCAATAAAAACAATGCATTTTAATGTTGGATTTTTTTATCAATCAAAGTTTTCTCCAAGTTAAATCTTATTTGTTATTCATGTTGCTATTAAAATTTCCAATAGAGAAAAATTTAAGAATGCATACTTATCTTAAAGTGTACAAACTTTGGTGAATCTTACTAAGTCTTGAAATGCTAACTATAAAATATTTGACAACATTTTTGTAAAAATATTTAAATTTATAATCATTTTATATAGTTTCTAGAAAAATTTGGGTTTTTTTTAAGTAAAATAATTGTATCTTACAAAATTTGGGTGGATCATATTTCGAAAAAATGAAAAATTGGGGAATTTGTTTTTGGAAAAAAAATGTGAAAAATTAACTTATGGAAAAAATTTAACCCCTAAAATTTTCCCTGATTTCCAAACATGTTCTATTTTAATTTTTGCAACTATGAACACAACCACTTTTATATAAAAGGAATAATCATTTGATACAAAAAGAATAAAAATTTGAGGTAGCAATATAATAATTATTTTCCATAAATTAAGGTTTTTTTGTGACAAATTGTCTAAAGGCATCGCTTCAACAATTTATAGATCATGGAAAGTTGGAAGACACTTTTTGGAAATGTTTGTTAGGTGTTTTATAATTCCAAACCAACGTAACATGACTAAAAAAATATCAAACATAAGTAGTACATTAACATCATTGTCTCACGCTCTATTGGGTTTGAGGCTTCTAGAAATATATAAACATACATGTAGCATAAAGTTGATGTATGAGATACAAAGGACACGAGGGCATAACAAAAAATTAACACATTAAAAGATTTCCAAGAAGAGGATACAATTTATCTAAAATAACCCCCCATATTAAGACAATATGATATATTCATCACTTATACGAAAGAACAATTTTATTCAAGGAAATAATCTTAACAAGCTATAAATGGGAAATTGTAATTGACAAATTTTGGGTTTCTGTGTTTTCTTTGTCAAGATAAAACATGTTATTTTGTAGATAGTATTCCATTTTATAAAGTTTCTCAGTTTATATCCCCAAATATGTAATTGTGCCATATCATGGACATTCATTCTAAACCCTTTCACAATCAACTTATTCCTAGGCATCACTTCGATACCTCTTTTTATTAAAACACAATCATTTTTTGCAATGAAGGTAACCAAAGTGCATGGGTGTGAACCTCCAATACCACTTAAAGGGGTAACTTCCATTGATTACACATATATTAGCACAACTCATGCATACATATGATGTCTTATTCAAAGAGTAGAGGTAGAGAAAGAAAAAGAACATAATGGATGTAGGTCAATTAGTGTGACTATTAAATAGCATGGTAAATAAAAGGAATATAGAGATAAAGGTTGACAAATCAAAGAAGAAAGTAATAGTGAAATAGGTACACAACATGCTCCCCTTCTTAGAAAAATATTTGACCTCAAAGCTTTAGTAATTATAGACACTATTGATTGAAATCATGTGCTTCCCATGTGGCATCATCAGAAGGAAGATTCTTCCAATTGATTAGATACTTAGTGATGGTCTTGTGATGTAGCCATTGGCTCCGGGTGACAATAACTAATTTTGGATCCAAATGAGTTTCCCTTCATCTGAGTCTACCAATGTTGTTTGAATTAGAACATGTTTCCCAATAAAACAATTTAGACAAAAGACATGGAAGGCATTGTGAATGCATGAAGATGCGGATAATACTAAATCATTTGTAGTCTCCCCAGTTTTATAGAGTTCGTAGAACTTGGTGAGAACTTTTGGCTATGTGTTTTCATCATGGAAAATTTTTTGTAAGGTCAAAAGTGAAAGTAAACCCAACGACTGATTTTTTGTGAGCATAATATTGTCCCAAAAGAATTGTAGAGTATTGTGAACCTTATGGCTATGCATTTGCAACTTATTGAGCCTTAGGGATAGAAGGAACATAAGTGTCAAGGATTGTTGGGGGATATCCATAAATTTCTTCAAATGGGGTCATCTTGAAGGTCATATGGTATGAAGTGTTATACCACCATTCGACCAGGGGTATCCATTTGATCCATTGGGATTGTTTAGTGACAATGAATCAATGAAGGTAGCCTTCAAGACACTCATTCACAACCTTAATTTTCTCCTCTAGTTGTGAACGATAGGCCAATATCATAGCTAATTTTGTTCCATGGAACTTATAAAACTCTTTCTAAAAGTCACTAGCGAATTCAAGATCTCTATAAGGGACAATCACCTATGGACAACCATCAGGTCTATGAATATCCTCAAGGAAAACCTCTACAGTTTGATTAACTTTTGTAGTAGACGAAATCACTCAGAAATGGGTATATTTGGTACATTGAACAACAACGAAAAAAATGGAGTATTTATCTTCCTATTTGGGAATTTGTATAATGGAATCTATCAAAATTTCCTCCCTACACTGATTTGGAATGGGTAGGGGGTGAAGCAAACTAGGAGGTTTGATAGTTTCACCTTTATTGCACTGGCATGACCACACTCAAAGATAAAATTATGAACATCACCCTTAATACCATTATGAAAGGATTGTTTGACTCTATGGTATGTTTTCAAAAATCCAAAATGACCTATTGTAGGTGAGACAAGCTATTGAAATAAAATTTACTTCTTGAAACTAGAATCTAGGCACAAAAATATACAATTTTTATACCTCAAAATAATAGTGTCCCAAATATAATGTTCTAGAGGGTAGGAACCATATTGAATTTGGTGTGTCCACTATTTTGAGGATGGTAACTACTCCTTCCTCACCTATTATATCCATCTCACCAAGAGTACAAATATGGCATATGCATGGGGTGCATTTGTGTTGTCTATAGACAACATCAACCACGATGTTATTCTTCCCCTTTTTGTAAATGGCCTCAAAACCATAAGCCTGCATTTTAGTTGTCCAATTTTGATGCTCTTTGGAAGAGGCGTGTTTCTCCAAAAATATTTACAACTAGAATGATCAATTTTAACCTTGAAATTCCTACCCAACAGATATTAACACCATTTCTTTATTGCATGCAATATGGTCAACATTTCCTACTCACATGTGGATTTTTGCAAGATCTCTTCCTTTGAGGTGCTTACATTTAAATGAAATGGTTCCACCCTCCTACAATAAAATTTCACCAATTATTTTTCATGTAGAATCACATTCAATGATGAATAAATTAGTAAAATCTAGAGTGGCCAAAATAGGGATACATATCATAGTTTCCTTCAGAGTGAAAAAATCATGGGTGGCCTCATCAAACCACTTAAATGAATTTTTTTAAGAAGAGTTGTGAGGGGGGCTACAATTTTTCCATAGTTGCAAACAAGGATTCTACATTATCTAGTGAGGCCTAAGAAGATCTCATTACTATAATGTTATAAGTGATGGCCATGTGGTAATAGCTTCAATATTTTGTGGATCAACATTAACCCCTCCTTCAGAAATGACATGTCGTGAGTAGTCAACCTCTCATTGACCAAATGCACACCTAGATTTATTAATGTATGACTAATTCTCTTCAAAGATTTGAAGCACTATGACTAGAAAAGATATGTGAATGGGCCAAGTTGTACTATAAATCAAAATGACATAAAAAAATACTAGAGCGTAGCTCCACAAGTGAAACTTGAATATCTTATTCATGAGGCTTTGGAAAGTAGAGGGAACATTGGTCAAGATGAATGTCATAACCATGAACTCGTAGAAACCCTAATGAGTTCATAATGTTTTTTTGGGAACATCCTCTTCTTGGATTCGAATTTGATGATAACCATAAAAAAGATCAAGTTTGGAAAGTAGATATCCCCATGGAGTTCATCTATTGGCTCATGGAATACAAGATTGGGAAACTTGTCTTTGACTATATTTTTATGTAATTCCTTATAATTGATACACAAACACCATGATCCATATTGATATCATACCAATATGTTCAATGTAGAGAAGGAATTACCATTGGGTCGAATGACTATTGTATCCAATAATTCTTGAACTAGGTCTTCATGCTCACTTCTATTGTTGGTAAGGATAGTGGTATGGCCTAATATTAGGAGGAATTATCCATAGAAGAAAGGTGACTTTGTGATCATGATCACAATATGGAGAGAGGCCCAAAGGATTCTCTTGAAATATCCAAGCATGTGTAACCATGACTGCGTGCAACTCCAATTGAGAAATATCAAAGGGACCATCACCAAAAATGTTATAGATACAACCAATGACCCCTTAGAACCTTTTGTAAGTATATTTTACATCATATGAGAAGGGATCACTCGAGTTGAAGTATTATTCATCCCATCGAGTGTACGAGTGTGACCATCTTGCTAGAACTATGGGGATATAATGTATCAAAATTCATAGAAATGGTGCAAAGAGTACAAATCCATTAGGCACCAAGAACAATGATGGTCGATGGGATAGATTTAAAACCCCTCCTTTCCCTTTCTTAAACCTCTTCACTTAACCGGCTTGAATTCTCATCATTTTGTACTACTTTTAACCGGCCACTGGTTCATCGTACCACCGGGAATTAAAAATTGTCACCATCCAATGGGCCACCGAAACACAATAACAATGCACCTTTTTAAGGTTACTCCAATCTAGTTTAACCGACCACTAGGCATCAAGAACCCTCCTTCAAACAATTTTGAATCCAGTCTGGTTTAACCGGCCACTGGGCATCGAGAATCCTCCTTGAAACATCCTCACGTAATCGTGACTCCGGTCCGGTTTAACTGGCCACTGTGAATACTCTTCACTCATAGGGATTTAGACAGTTATGATCCCAAACTCGATCCTATTTAGACTTGTCAATAGATCACTAACTCTAGATCTTATCCAACGATCTAAGCACCCTGGAGCTATTCACCATCAACCGGTGTCTCGTCATCATTACCATAGCCATAATTTTTCGTTTGATTCCAAACCCCCGACGAAATCACAAACCCGATACGATCAATCCTGAAAACATATACATGATGCATTCATTCCTGCTCAGATTCATTCCTCCTATTCACTCTCTCTTGCTTTGTTCAGAACTCTGGCTATGTTTGATGACTTCTCACACTCTTCTCATCAATTGTTTATCCTTTACGAAGTTCATAGGAACTTCAAATCTCTTGTTCATGTTCTGGACTTAAAGAGACTAATCGTTAAACCTTTCTTTACACAATGACTTTACCACTTCATTGTAGCACTGATATAGAGGCTCACTATCACATACACATGCAACTTGAATTCACTAGGGTTTGACTATCTTACACAATCGCCTCATCCTCATGCTTGATTTCATTTATAGATTTGAAAGACTCATCTACAATGTATAAACATGTTAACATAGAGAGATTAAAAACGTGATACTAGAGGCACCAACACATTAATTTCATTAATTTGATCTTTGTACATGGATTCTCTGCAACATCTATATACCCCTCTACTGGCCTAATTACATTCATTTGGGCACTTCTCTGTCCCTGACCACCTCTCTATTATGCTCGAAGGCTTACAATATATATACAAGGAAGATAACTTCCCGATCACTTAGGATCTTAAATATACTAAACTAATTACTTGTAAAAGAAAACTCACATTTCTAATATCCCCTCAAAATATGATGACATGGAAGATTCAATTACAATATATGGCATAATAAAAGCAAACTCATCTTATCTAAAACCTTATATAATCTACTTGTAAAGTTATGGAAATACAATTTCCCTTCTCCCTTTATAAAAATTTCAAGACCCCATAAGACCTGATCAACAACGTTGATTTTCTTAACTATGCTTCTGCATCAAGGTATAAAAATTTCATGAGTCTTCTATTTGATGATGTTCACCTAGATCCCATACCTTGTGTTGGTGTTGTCCACTTGCTTTGTTGTCCCGATGTTTCATTATTGTCTGCAGTCTTCCAGGGTCCCATACTTTATGTTGTTGTTTCCTATTTAACTTGCTTTCATATGTGTTTCCAGCTACATGTGGTTTGACACTTATTTTCTGCTTCATCCCTTTGAAATACCACTTGGAAACCTTCACCAAATAATTCCATAAGTCATCTATTTCAATTTCCAACTTAGCCTTTTGTTGGTACATGTTATTTTTGTTCATTTGCCTCTCCAAATATTCACACAAATTCTATATGGTTCCTTCCATCTCTTCATCTTCCTCTTCCAACACTACAATCTCTATATAATCTTCACAAAGCTTAGGTTTTGCTAGCCAATCCTCCAAAAACTTCAATTCCTCATCATAATTTGTGGGAACTGTATCTAAGTGCTCTCCTTTTTTATGTACTTCAATACCTGAAATAATGCATGCATACAAAACCTCAGTTTGAAAATCATGAGACTCCTTGATATTGGCTTATGCTTCTAGCACTACTCCTCCTTCCTATAGCAGTTTCATCATCATAGCTATTCATTCATCTCATTTATCTCTCTGTCAAATTTCTCATCACTCATATTTTAGTGGCTTCTTTCCTATGAACCCTTCATCTGACTATATCTAGTCATATCCATCTCTTTGAGTTTCACGATGCTCAATAGTGAGCTCCAAATAGCCTCTAAAGTAATAGGTATTTTGTACCCTGCTACAAAATACCTCAACCAGTTTTCTCTCCTGAACCTGTCCTTTTGGTATCTCTGGTTCTCTCTACTAGAACCATCTGAATTTTGTTTGCTCCTCTAGGTCTATGCACTTCTACTTGCAATCTCCTAAGAGATTCACCTACTCTTCTCCAAATTCACTAGTTGTAAGGGTTTTTTCCACCAACCTCTTCTCTATTACTACCTACAAACATATATGCTCTATCCAGAATTTAACTAAAATATCAAATGCATTTTTACTTGATCGCTCTCATCAAATATATGCCTCTATGTTCCTATCTCCAGATATGTTGCTATTTCCAGATATTAAAACTTCTCTGCAGTCCATGCAGGATTCTTGTTGTTACCTACCAAAAACACTGATTTTTTTATTTATGAGAGTTAACTGCAAAATGTAAGTCCCATTTTCCTACAAGAGATGCTCCAAGATCTTGTCCTCCAAACACTTCTATCCATCTCTTCTCCTTGGCTGGAATGGATTCTAATATGCAATACTACTTACTGCTTCAAATTTCCTCTGTTGAACTTTGTCCCTTTACTCTAACATGTAGGATTCTTCACGCTCTGATACCAAAAATGATGGAAGATAGATTAGATTTAAAAACCCTCCTTTCCCTTTCTTAAACCTCTTCACTTAGCTGGATTAAATTTTCATCGTTTTCTACTATTGTTAACCGACCACTGGTTCACCAAACAACTGATTCACCAGAACACCGATTCACCAAGCCACTAGGGATTAAAAATTGTCACTGACCACCAGAACAAAATAAAATTACACCTTTTTAAGGTTACTCTGGTCCAGTTTAACTGACCCCCGGGTACTAGGAATCCTCCAAACAATTATGAATCTGGTCTAGTTTCACCGGGCATCAGGCACCGAGAATTCTCCTTCAAACATCCTCACATAATCGTGAGTCCGATCTAGTTTAACCAACCATCGGGTCACCATGAATACTCTTCAATAATAAGGCTTCTAACATTTACGATCCCAAACTCGATCATGTTTACACTTGTCAATATATCATTAACTCTAGATCTTATCCAACAATCTGAGCACCCTGGAGCTATTCAACGTCAATCGATGTCTCATCATCTTTACCATAGCCATCATTTTTCATTCAACTCCAAAACTCTAATGAAACCACAAACCCAATACACTCAATCCTCAAAACATATATAGGATACATTCATTCTTGCTCAGATTCATTCCTCCTATTCACTCTCTATTTCTTCTTCTGTAACTCTGCCTCTATTTGACGACTTCTCACACTCTTCTCATCAATTATCTATCCTTTTTTAAGTTCATTGGAAATTCATTTCTCTTGGTCAAATGTTTTCCTTAAAGAGACTAACTCGTTCAACCTTTATTTACATAGTGACTTCACCACTTTGTTGTAGCACTGACACAGATGATTACTATTACATACACACACAACCTGAATTCACTAAGGCTCGGTTGTCTTACATATCCCCCCCATCCTCATGCTTGATTTCATTCACGGATTTGAAACACTCATCTATAGAGTATAAATTTGTTAACATGGAGAGATTAAACATGTGATACTAGAGGCACCAACACACTAATTCCATTAACTTGATCTATGTGCATGGATTCTTTGCAACATCTATCTACCTCTCTACTAGCCTAATTACACACATTTGGGCACTTCTATGGCCCTGGCCACCTTTCTATTATGACCGAAGGCTTACAATATATATACAAGGAAGATAACTTCTCAATCACTTCAAATCCTAAATATCCTCAACTGATTACTTGGAAAAGAAAACTTAGATTCCTAATATCCCCTCGAAATCTACTAAGAAGGCATATTCAATTACAATATATGGCAAAATAAAAATAAAAAAACACTTTATCTAAAACCTTCTAGAATCTACATTTTTTTTTGTTTGCTAGTTTGTCCGTGACCTGCGGGACTAGCCTGTGGCTTGAGAAACCGTGACTCAAGGGCATCTAAGCTGTCAAAATCACGCAAGGATCACACCCGTCCTGAGCCACACCAACCCTTAACATGGCTGGATTTTTTGTCCCCGCGGGTTTCAAACCAGTGACTTTAACATCACAGAGTGCCTTAACAACACACTCTGTCACGGACTTTCCTACACCTTGGGGACTCCTTCTAGAATCTACTTGTAAACATAGGGAAATACAATTAATTTAGCAAATGGAACCCACTTCCTTGAGAAAAATTTCAAGACCCCCTAAGGCGTGATCAACAATGTTGATTTTTGGAACTATGCTCCTGCATCAAACAACATGGATGCCACTTAACCCAATAGCACACATGGGGCTAGAGAGTTGATAATCAAACTATAATTTTTACAGTGTGACATAAGCCTCCATAAAAAGTTTCACTTCCATTGGTAATCATGCCCAAGAATTTTTGATAGGGTATGGAAAATGATTGAGTTGGGTAGCGAACTTACAATGAATGAAGTTTGGATGCTTCCAAAGTTAAGGAGAACCATAACTATCTAGTTTTTAAAGTATACTTCCATTTGTAATGTTTGTGAGGTGGTGACACGAACAAGTGCATGCATGGACACTATGGATACTGCTAGTTCAACTAGAATTATGCCTACAATGGGGTCCACAAGAGTCTCTATGTCAACCTCCTATCCTTGTTCCTCTTCTTGGTGATATTCAACAACAAAAAGGTTACACTATTTAGCACATTTATTCCCTCGACATGAGTTATTGTTATATTAAAAGCAAAGAGACTTAACATATTGTTACTCTACTTCCTTAGGACTAATCTTGAATATAGAGGATGTCAAGAAACTTGGCCTCAATCTGTGGAGCCAACCATGATTGTTGCAAAGATAGGTTCATCTGATGCATTTTAACCTCAAGTTAGATGTCGTTTTGAAGCCCACCAATATAAATCTCAAGGAGCTTGTCAAAATTGAGACCTATCACACGAGTAGCTATCCTCTGTCGCTGGAGCATGTAGTCTTGGAAATTTCTTGTTAGTTGTATTTTGTTGAGTTGACTAAGGAAGTCATTTCCCACATATTATCATATTGGGTCGCAAGTTCCTTGACAAAATAATCCCAAGTGTATATAGAACAATCAAATTATCTCATGGTTTGCAACCACCAATACCACTAAAATGGTTCAATGTCAAGTTGTGGGGCATCCAAGGGTACCATTGAAATGCTTGAGCATCAAGGTGCAGAGCAACCAAGGGTACCCTCTTATTCGATGGAAATTGGTGTAGAATAAATATTGTTCCATTTGTGCCAACCAAGTATTCACATTAGTGCCATATAACTTCTTAACACTAATCTTAAGCAAGAACTGATGTTGCAATCCAAGGAATTTGGTCAAACTAGAGAAGGAACTCAGACCTAGATTAGCCCCAAAACATAGAGAAAAACCTTATACTTGGACCTATTTCAAGATATCAAAGACATGTTCCATTTGTTTGGGTAGTTTCTTGAGAGGTCAGATCTTGATTTCCAAGGCACTAATCTCATGGGTGAGTGAGATCTTAGTATTCTCAAGGAATGACTTGCATTCTTCTCAATGACATCCTTGATATTGCCAATGTTTGGAGTAAATACCACCCATAGGGGTATCCTGATTGTGTATGGCCAATGTTTGCTCGATAAAATGGTACTAGCACAACAACTAGAATACAAGGATACATAGGAAAGAACAAAAGGAGGGTTGAATATAGGGTTTCATATAATTTGAGATAGCGGCTAGTGATTGCTAATTGTACAATTGAGGTTGGGAAAAATGGGGTTTATCACACTAAAATTGGGAAAATTGTGCAAAATTTTGGAAAAAAATTATTCGCCCCCTAAATCCCACCCATGGGAAGGATCATCATGACTTCCTGTGTCATTGATTATAGTAGAGAGTTTTAAAGACAAAATAATCCAAATTAATGGGGTGGGTATGAGCATTGAAAAAAATTACAAGTTTGTACACAAGGATAGACCGCTTTGATACCACTTAGAAGGATATTCTACTCAAAATTAATGATATGAATATAAATATGCCATTAACATCCAATGTCATAAAAAACAAGTTGTTGCACTACCAAGAAATAATAAGTAAAACATCAAAGAAGAAGATATTATATTTCCGACCACTTCGATAGAGTAACTTCCAATACCACTTTGAGTGGGTAGCCTCCAATGAGTTCATATATACTAGTGTAACTTCTATAAATGTGTTATTTAAAGAGTAGAAGTAAAGAAAGAAATAGATCATAGTGGATGTGGAACAATTAGTGTGTCTCTTACATATCATGGTAAAAGAGAGGAAGATATAGATATAGATAAAGGATAAAGAGATGAAGAGAGTAATAGTGTGGGTAGGTGTATAAAAAAGTACAAGTGTGATAATTTGAGATCTTAGAATTAGGGATTGTATGGGGGAGGGTGCTTCACTTGTGCATTATTGATTACTTTTCCTGTTAGGGAAAAGTGTAAACCTCCTTGGGTATTCTTAAAGAAGCTATTTAATATCCTGTCTACAATTTTATAGAGGTGGTACTCCTCTATATCACTCATATTTTTAATATACTTATTCAATAAATAAGTTTAAACATTCATATAATCTACACCTATGAGTGGATTAGGTAGTAAAATAACTAAAATGATAGAAAATAAATAATAATATTAAAATAATAATCTCACTTAAAATATACATAATAACTACATCCATTCAATCAAATCCAATCATTTTAGTAATGAGGAAAAAAATTCGAAGCAAGAATCAAAAGACAGAAAATAGATTGGTGGTCCAAAAATCAAAGATCTTTAAATGATTTCATTAATTTAGTATCACAAGATGCATAGGAGAAACACACTCGATATCTCATGCTTATATAAAAGTTAGAAATCACAAAAGAAATGAACACCTGAAATATCTCTCTGTGAGAGTAAAAAATATTACAAATTGATGTTCAAGTTCGAATAGAATGTTGGCCTACAAAATAACATAATACTCTTGATACTTAAATGATAAAAGTAATGCGTTTTTCCAAGTGGAATAGGATGGGCTCTGATGTACCATATAAAGCAGAGGTAACCTGGAAGAAGAAAATAAATGCAATTGGGGATAAAATTTATAAGTAAACAATAAACCTATGAAGTTGGATGATGAAAGATTGGGATGAAATAAGGTAAATTCTTCGAAAATGAGTGTACTCACAAAATGAAAGTGGAATGATAGATGGATCCCTCTCTCC
>ML788170.1:89197-117931 GCA_009831015.1 Picea engelmannii | reverse complement strand
CTGAGAAATACACAATCACAAGAGACACATCATTTATCCTGGGAAACCCTCTAGGGGAAGAAAACCCAACAAAACTTCCTTAATATAGATAGCCAATACAATGCCAAGAGATCTCTATGCTAAAATAGAAAGTCCTCTCCGAAGATATGCACCACTCTCTCTCTCCTTTGCCGGTAACAGATCAGAACTTGTCTCTCAAACTGAGCAAGTGAGTTATGTCCAAGTGAGGTGCTAACCTCCTTTATTTATACAAGTATGGCACGTGTGAAGTGTCTCTTCACTGGTAGGGCCGACTTCTCCAACTGGGTGGGTAAACCCACCTTTATTATATTTCCGGGTCTCCTTATTAACTGTTGGGGCCGACTTCTTATTCTGCCAATTATAATTGTTTGTTGACCAATCCGCAAAATGGGATTTGGTCCTATTACAATAACCGAGATGATCAATCCACAATGGGGATTGATCCTATGAATAATATATCAATAATAATAAGAATACTCTTTGCAGTTACAATATTTCAACACTCCCCCTTAACAAGAAGGGTATTCTTCAGCAGCATCATGCAAGAGAAAGAGGACAACATCATCAATAGCATCAAATGGGAGGACAACATCATCAATATCATCTTGGCTGGTGTATCTATAAATCATCGAAAGTTTTCTTCATCAACAACATCATCATTCTCAAAGGAATGCCATCATCATCTGCATCAATATGTATTAGTATAAAAACTGATACATCATCATCATCACAGCACAAGGTTGTCTCATCATAATACAAGACTATCTTTATGTCACAGCTGTCAAGATGGAAGCTCAATGCTTGTCTCATCTCATCGTCTTGCTTTACGTCACAACACTCAAGATGGAAGCAAGATACTTGTCCTGCTTTACGTCGTAACCATCAGTTTGGAAGCAGGATACTAGACTGGCTTTACATCATAGCTATCCAGCTGGAAGCTCAGTGCTAGTATCATCATATCATCTTGCTTTACGTCTGACAACTCGGTCAGAATCAAGGAACATCTCATCTTGCTTTACGTCTAACACTGGGTTAGAAGCAAGGAACATCTCATCTTGCTTTACATTTGACAACTGGGTCAGAAGAAAGGAACATCTCATCTTGCTTTACATCTAAAAACTCGGTCAAAAGCAAGGAACATCTCATCTTTCTTTACGTTTGACAACTCGGTCAGAAGCAAGGAATATCTCATCTTACTTTACGTCTGACAACTCGGTCAGAAGCAAGGAACATCTCATCTTGCTTTACGTCTAACAACTAGTTCAGAAGCAAGGAACACATCAAATCTTGCTTTACGTCTGACATCTGGGTCAGAAGCAAGGAACACATCACATCTTGCTTTACATCTAACAACTAGGTCAGACACAAGGAACATCATCACATCTTGCTTTACATCTGACGGCTAGGTTAGAAGCAAGGAACATCATCACATCTTTCTTTACGTCTGACAGCTAGGTCAGAAGCAAGGAACATCATCACATCTTGCTTTACGTCTAACAGCTAGGTCAGAAGCAAGGAATATCACATCTACTCCCCTTTTTGAGGAAGATCCTTTCGGACTATGCCAAGCTTATCTCAGAAGTACTCAAACTTTACACGAGATAGAGGCTTGGTCAACACGTCAACAACCTGTTCATCTGTGGTAATGTACTGGAGCTTCAAGGCTCCTCTCTGTACCATGTCGCAGATGTAATGATAGTGGATCTCTATGTGCTTCGACCTGTCGTGGAATACAGGATTCTCTATCATCTTTATGCAGCTCTAATTGTCACATAGAATCACGGTTTCTCTCATCTCCAAATCAAATAGGCCGGTCAACAACTTTCAAATCCATATAGCTTCATAGTTAGCAAAACATGTAGCAATGTATTCTACTTCTATTGTGATGAGAGCAATACTAGATTGCTTCCTACTCTGCCACGAGATCATAGCTGATCCCAAATTGAAACAACATCCTGAAGTGCTTTTCCTGTCAGAAACACTTCCTGCCCAATCTGCATCAATATATCCACTCAATGTGAAATCATGATCTCCATCATAGCTGAGACCATAATCTATTGTACCTTTGAGGTACCTCATCACATGTTTTGCAGCCACTAGGTGAACACGTTTGGGTTCTACCAAAAACTGACTCAAGGTGTTCACGACAAAACAAATGTCTGGTCTAGTGTTCATCAGGTACATCAGCAATCCAATAATCTATCTATACAGTGTGGCATCAATCAATTCTGACGACATGTCGACCAACAACTTCAACTTCTCTTCCATGGGTGTATTCATGGGCTTGCATTCCAGCATATCAAATCTCTTTAAGATTTCGACCGTGTACTTCCCTTGGTTAAGGAAGATCTTCTCAGGACTCTGCCATACCTCAAGACCTAAGAATTAACGCATTAGGCCGAGGTCTTTCATTTCAAATTCCGAGGCAAGACTCTTTTTACATTCAGCGGTGAGATTTTCTTCTCCAGTTAAGAATAAGTCATCCACATATAGCAATAAGATTACTGTCTCATTATCCATAATTTTGAAGTAGAGATTTGAGTCTGCTTTACTCTTGGTAAAGCCTAAGCTCGTCAAGAAACTGTCTATATGGCCATACCAAGCTCTAGGAGCTTGCTTTAATCCGTATAAGGCTTTCTTAAATATGCAGACATGAGACTTCTTGTCTTCAACCTCAAATCCTTGAGGTTGCTCTATATACACTTCCTCTTCGATGACACCACTTAGGAAAGTTGTCTTCATGTCCATCTGGTGCAGCTTCCACTTCATCTTAGCTACAAGAGCTATGATGGTCCTGATCGAAGTGTATCTAGCCACAGGAGCGAATGTCTCTTCATAGTCAATGCCTTCCTTCTAGGAAAAGCCATGAGCGACAAATATTTCTTTATACTTCTCAATACTTCCATCAGTAGCATGTTTTATTTTGAAGATCCATCTGGAGGATACCACATCTTTATTCTTCGGTCTGGGAACTATTTCCCATACTTCATTCTTCATTATGGATTGGTATTCCTATGTCATGGCATCTGCCCATTCTTTCCTTTGAATGGCTTCTTCAAAATAGGTAGGCTCCTCTTCTAGGAGGTCACACATCAAAGTTGTATAACTAGAGAATGGCTTTGGTCTTTTCACCTGTCTCGTGGTTCCTTGGGGAACATCGTACTTCTCTCCATCTTGAATAAGCTTTCTAGCCCAAGCTGACTTTCTTTTATGGAGGATCGTCATTTGAGGGGGTTCTTGTACTTCTACTATATCATGGTCTTCTAGAAGTTCCTCATTAGGGGAAGTTACGACTTCCCTTTCTGGTTCTGCAGCTCTAGGAACCTCCCCCATTGCAGTATGGGGGATTATGGGTTCCTCTTCATATTCCTCTTCAAGATGGCATATTTTAGATTTCTTGAGCACTGCATCTTCATCAAAGGTCACATCCCTGCTGATCTCAATGTGATGTTGACCTGGTATATAGATCCTGAAGGCCTTGGAGACCTCACAGTATCCCACAAATATTCCCTTCTCTCTTGAAGGGTCCAGCTTGTTTCTCTTTTCTTTAGGTATATGAATAAACACTGGACATCCAAATATTTTAATATGGCTTACCTCTGGCTTCTTTCCGGTGAACATCTCTTCCGGTGTCTTGAGCCCAAGTGCACTATGGGATAATCGGTTCTGCACATAAACAACTGCCATTTCTACTTCTGCCCATAAGCACACAAGAAGATCTTGATCATGGATCATAGTCTTCACAGCTTCCAATATTGTTTTGTTCTTTCGTTCAGCTACACCATTTTTTTGGGGATTATAGGGAGTAGTGAGTTCCCTATTGATTCCAACATCTTTGCAGAAGTTCACAAACTCTTTTGAGGTATATTCTCCTCCATTATCTGACCTGAGTATCTTGATCTTTCTTTCAGAAAGGTTCTCTATCAAGGCTTTGAATTCCTTGAACTTACTGAACACTTCATCTTTAGTCTTCAAGAAATATATCCAGGTTTTATGAGAGTAATCATCAATTAATGATACATAGTATACATACCCACTAATGGAGGATGATGGCATTGGGCCATACACATCTGAATGAATGAGTTCTAGGACTCCTTCTATCTTGTTGTCTCTCTTCGGAAAAGGGTTCTTGATATTCTTCCCTTGTGCACATCCATTGCATATGCCTTTATGATCACCTTTGAGTTCTGGTAAACCTGTGACCGCCTTGCATATGTATGGTAACGCCTTGTAGTTGATGTGGGCTAGTATTCTATGCCAAAGTTCACATGATTTTTCAATGGCATGGGTCATAGTAGCCTCTAAGTGACCCTTTAATTTATACAAGCCATTTTCTTCATTGCCAATGACGATTGCTTGATTTAAAGTTTCTCCCTTAGCCCACATAAGAACTTCACTATCTATAAAGGAAACTCTGAAGCCTTTCTTCTCTAAAGATGAAATGGAGAGTAGGTTCTTCTTCAATCCTAGTACATATAGTACGTCCTTCATTTTAGTGAATTCCCTGAATTCAGTTTATGGTTTGATTCTCCCACTCCCTTGATGGGATACTAATAATCATCACCAAGTGTCACTTTCTGAGAAAACTTCTTCTCCGAGATACAAGAGAGAATATTTCTTTGTCATGTGATGTGCTTGGATGCACCACTATCAATGAGCCAAGAGTCCTTTCCAGGTGTTACAGATCCTGAGAGGGCTGAGATCAACACATGGTATTTGATCTCTTCTCTCATCATCTTTGCGGGTGGCTCTTCGTCTTCAGCTACATGGGCATGAAGCCTCCTTTGATTTCTCTTGTATTCTTCTCATCTAGCTGGACAAAACTTTGCAATGTGTCCCATATTGTCACAATGATAGCATTGTACAGATGAGTAGTCTCTTTGCTTTCGTTGTCCTTTCTCCTAAAATCTCCTTGGATGAGATTCTTTATGATTGAATTTATTTGATTGTTGAGGCTCTTTATGAGTCTCCTTCTGGAAGTAGGGTTTCTTCCTTCCTCCTTTGGTGTGAGTAGCTAGGGCTTGATCATCATCCCTTGCTAGTAACGCTTCCCGATTTGGTACTCTTGTTTCTTCTTGGATGCATTCTTCCCATAGGCTGTCGAACTTCAGTTTCTCCTTTCTGACACATATCGTCTGGATGAAGGCATCCCAAGGTCTTGTGAGACCATTTAGGGTCGTCATTATAAGTTTGTCTTCATCTATGGTATCTCCAATAGCATCTATTTGTTCTTTGAATTCTGAGATTCTGGAGAAATATTCCTGAATCATTTCTCCTTTCTGCATCCTTGTATTCTTCAGTTGGGTTCTGAGATTCATCTTCCGGTTTATGTTCTTCCCTTCATATAGTCTGGTCAAGGAATTAAACATTTCTTTTGGGGTCTTCTTAGATGACACATAAGGAATCATATGGCCTTTGATTGAATCTGCAATGATTCTTTTGGCCCTTATTGTGTCATTTTGATGCTTTGCCTTTTCTGTAGCATCTTCGGGTTTCAGTAATTTTTCCTTGACGAATATTGCTAGATCATTCTCTTCAAGAATGGGTCCATTCCTATACTTCCAAGCACGGAAGTTTTCCACTCCTTCTAACTTGTCAACAAGCTTAATTCTTGCAAACATCTTTACCTGGAGCTAGGAAAATGATCGAAAAATGAAAGTGCTCAAAATCAAAATTTGAACTTACCAAGAGATGCACTTGGTTGAGGCAAGATGCCTGGTGTGTTTGGATTTGAGAAAATCCAACTTTTCCCCCTTCAAATCTGACCTATGGATTTCTGGACTGGTGCTTCTGGTACCTCTGGTACTCTGGTACTTCTGGTACTTCTGGTACTGGTTTTCTGGTACTTTCTGGTACTTTGTGAAACTAGGGTTTCACTTTATGGGATATCCAACCACTGAAAAGGTGCGCTGATGATGCCAAATTGATCCTTAGGGGAGGGCGCAACTTTCTAGATAGTTTTAGGGCTGAAAAGATTCACTTTTGAAAAACCCTAATTTGCAGGTACTGCAACAGTGATGTTTTTCCTCTTGCGAAATGTACTTCCTTCAGCTTGGCTCTGATACCATGTGAATGTTTAAGTCATTATTATAGATTTTTGCATTTCATTAGATAACAATAGCATAATCCAAGATCACTGAGAAATACACAATCACAAGAGACACAAAATTTATCCTGGGAAACCCTCTAGGGGAAGAAAACCTAGGAAAACTTCTTTAATATAGATAGTCAATACAATGCCAAGAGATCTCTATGCTAAAAAAAAAATTCCTCTCCTAAGATATGTGCCACTCTCTCTCTCTCCTTTGCTGGTAACAGATCAAAACTTGTCTCTCAAACTGAGCAAGTGAGTTATGTCCAAGTGAGGCGCTAGCCTCCTTTATTTATACAAGTCCGACACGTGTGAAGTGACTCTTCACTGGCAGGGCCGACTTCTCCAACTGGGTGGGTAAACCCACCTTTATTATATTTCTGGGTCTCCTTATTAACTATTGGGGGCGGCTTCTTATTCTGCCTATTATAATTATCTGTTGACCAATCCGCAAAAAGGGATTTGGTCCTATTACAATAACCGACATGATCAATCCACAATGGGGATTGATCCTATGAATAATATATCAATAGTAATAAGAATACTATTTGCAGTTACAATATTTCAACACTACTTAGGTGACCTTTTTAGTGAGTTTAGTAAGTGCTCAATGAGCTTGGCAATGGGGGAAATTGAGGATCTTCCTTCCAATGTTTAGAGTTTTACGAAGGAAACTGGCTCTGAAACCATGTTGAAATTTTGTTATGCTCGTTTGACCATAGACAATGTCACATCATTGTCACCCAACCATAGAAATTCACATATGCCACCCCCGATCACACTAACCTTTACTTAGAATAATTCTTGCAAGCCTACTCCAGAACCAACAGATAAACCCTAGTTTCTAACTGCAACAAAAACTCAAGACAAGTAGAGCGCTCCTTCTCCAAGGGTAGTGCACAAGAGAGAGAGTCTCGATATCCATAGAACAAGTACAATACACAACTACAACAACTGCAACTTCATTACTCTCTCTCTCTCTCTCTCAAACTTGTGCCATACTTAGCAAGAATATCACCAAGAATATCACCAAGAAAATCACCAAGAATATCACCAAGAAAATCAACAATAAAATCACCAAGAATATCACCAAAAAAATCACCAAGAATATCACCAAGAGAGACCAAGACCAAGATATGACCATGCACCCTTATTCCTCCTTGCAGCTGCATTTGTAGCTGCAACTGCATCTCTCCACAAGACTTGCACACTAACTGGGTGTACAAATGAGCTAAAACGTCCTCTATTTATATTAATCTGTACAATGACTTTTTTAGCTGGGCCGACCTGACTTTCTGGTAATTATATTTTTTGTTTATATTTTTCCTGTGGAGCCTACTTATATTTTTGGAAGATAATATTCTAATATTATTTATTCTGCTAGGCCGACTTTTCTTCTAGGGTTTCCACACATTTGTTTAATAGTTCACTTGCTTCCATAATATTCTATTATAAGTCATAGTTTACACGTGGAGCTTAATACCTCCCACAACTACCAAACCATCAACGTAATAGTGGTCTAACGAGAATTTCACTAAGTATGGAGTAGGAGGTAGAGAGATCAATCTTACAAAGGTTAAGATGTGCAAAAGTATGGTTGTGCAGAGAAGAAAGTTATGCAGAGGTAAATTTTGTTGGAAATTTTGTTGTCATTGATGTCAAAGACAAGGGAAGACTACAAATGTCCAATATAAATATTACAAGATAGAAATTGTTGGAAATATTGTTTTTGTGTTTTTTATACTTAGTTTGCATACCCTATCTTTGAATGCCTTTTTACTTTGAGACCTATCTCAAATGGGAGCATAGGATATATGGTTAAAATTTGTATTCTAAGTCCTTTCCAATGGTATATGGAACTTCCTCTAAATATATAGGAATAAGAAGATATGAAATATTCGGTCAGTTCAACCTAGCCAGAAAGTACAGGTCAGCCCAACCAATTTTACAAGTCGGCCCCATAAGTGAACGCAAAAACACTATAAAAATACAAGATAGATGTGCACATTTGAAGAACATCCAAGAAAAAAGAGAAAGTAAAAGTGTGTAGAAGAGATCTGAGTTGCATTAGAGGAGATGGGGAGTATTCTTGGGGTATAAAGGTGCATAAGAGGAGTTTTCTTAGAGTTTCAAGGGTGCACTATGAAGGAATAAAGTATGTGATGTTGCAAAGTGTGATGCTTTGATATTGTGATGTTGCAGTCTGGAATTATATTCTAGGAATGATGTTATGAGGTTTGATAGGGAATGAAGGCCAAATCTGACTAGGGTTTGAAACAATGCATGAAGTATGAAGCATGAAGTATGAAGCATGTAGGTTAAGTTAGAAGTACTCTATGTATGAATATCTTAGATTGGTGCCTATACAGGTCTTACTGAGTTGGTGCTTAGCTAAGGAGATTGGTGTCTCCAATAGATTGATGCCTACATAATATCTCGTTGGTTCGGTACTCAACTAAAGAGATTGGTGTCTCTATTAGGTTGGTGCCTACAAACATTTATAGATATAAGTTTGTGTGGTTTTCTCCCACAAGGGTTTCCAAATTAAACTTTGTGTACTGTGATTTGATTCTACATGCATTAATGCACAATTCTCAACATAATGGATGTTTGAAAATCGACTAAGCATAGAGTGAGCATGAAGTATGAAAAAGTGGCTAAGTATGGGAAGTTATAAAGGGTGTACCATTTGAGGCACATGGGTTGAAAAATGGAGGTGGAGGAAGTGCAAAGGAAAGGGATGTGTTGGGCTCTCCGCACAAGAGAAAATGTTGAAATTATTCTAAGTGTTGTCTTGTGTGGAATAAGAAGTGTGTGGAGAAAAGGGTTTGTGCAGAACGCAAAGAAAACATTCGAAATGAAGAATCTCCGCATTGTGTGAGGAATATTTGCACCATATAAGGCATAAAAATGTTAACATATGAACAATTTTCCCAACACACTATGGATAATGAAAATTTTAGGGAACATGGTGGACTATGAAATGGAAATAAAGGGAGGGTTTTATACATAGTTAAAATTGGAATACAAAGATGATACATGAAAATGGATCAACATGTGTGTGTGTTTGTGTGAAATTATAAATAGAAAAACAAAGTACTAAGAACTTAGAAATGTAAAAAACATCAACAASAAATGTAAAAAGTTCAATTTGTTTTTAATGCTTCCGATCAATGACAGGAATTTCACCCACGGACTTGTGGGATCAATTATTGGCTAAGGGATTATGAATAAGGTGGATCTAATATAWCAAATTTGTCCAAATATCAAACCCAGKCTCATCCACATGATACAACTTGTTGTAGAGAGAATCARTGAACTAGGGGAAAGAATTTCACAAGCGATATTTGACCCTTGGTGGGGAGGAGAACAACCTCTCATCTTAACCACCTAAGTTAGACTCCATCRACAAATCAATATGTGAAATAATATTAAATGTGATAATCGTTGTTATAATCACATTTCCAATTTGAAATTCATGATGTAATGTTCGAAATTTTGGATTCAAAGATTCAAATTTCTATGCTCTAYGCATAATTAAATATTTATAAATAATTACAAAACATGGTCAATGATATTGATTCATGAGATAAATCATTGGTGATTGATCACTAATCAATAATGTCATAATTTGATTGGTCTTCTTGCTCTGAATCCTCTATATTCTCAACCAAGATGCTCTATAGATTCTTATCACTCTTGAGTTGTGGTTCATCTCTTGGGTTTGCAACTGTAAGAAACTCTACAAGGATATCAAATTGGATCTCATTGTCAGACATATAGTATCTCTGTTAAAACTATTCTTAAGCAGTTAAGTGTGTATAGTATTCTTTAAATTTAGTCTATTAAAACAATAAATGCATGCATATAGATCACTGAAAGAAAGACATCCACAGTATACACAAGATTTATCTTGGGAAACACTCGTGGGGGAGGAAACCCAACAAAGCTTCTTCAATATAGATTCTTCAACAAGTAAAATGTCTCTCTCAAGAGAGATCTCACCAAAACAGAAGATCCACTAGAAACCCTAACTAGAATAGAGTAGCACACCACTATACCAAGATAGTCCTTCACCATATAACCAAAACCCTTAACCAGAGCACTCTTCCTCTATAGCTATGTCACCCTTCCTCTGTAGCTACGTCACTTTCTCAGACTCGTGCACCTTTCTGAGTGAGAGAGTTGTCCTTCAAGTGAGGCGCCTAGCCTCTTATAAATACAAGTTGAACTGTTCAAAATTAGGTCAAGGCCGACCTATCCACTTTACCCTTCGAATCTACATTTGACTTGTCAAGGCACAATAAGGATGAATTTTACAAAGCCACAATAGGGACGAATTTTACAAGGGCACAATAGGGCCAACTTAAAAAATAAAATATAAAATGATTCTTTAGGGTTTTCTCTTGGTCAAATACAATATGAATATAATAATAATATCTTTTGAAGCTACTCAAACTTCAACACTCCCTCTTAGCAAGGAAGGTATTCTTCTAGCATGAACATCACGATTGTTTCTACTCTTCTGTACACTTGACCATTGACTTGTTGAATTTCCACGAATCTATATTGAAGAAGTTTTGTAACCACAACAACATCTAGGGTCTCATCATCCATATGGGATTTATGTAATCATGGGGATTTCACTTTCCAACTCACACAAAATCTAGCATCTAGTTCCACAATGAACTAGTAACCTCTAGTTAGCACACCAACAAACTGGTCCACAATGACCAGACATCTAATCACGAGGATTAGGTGATGTAGTGTGCACACACTACCCATCTAGCCCAAGGCTAGGAAACACCTCCAACCATATAGGTTGGCCCACCAGCTAAAAATCTTGGTAACTAACCAGCCCTGAAGGCATGGCATCTACTGACCTTGTGCGAGGTCATGTTAAATGGTGCCATAGTAAATAAATTTGCATACTAGGCTTATTCACTAGAGTAGCAATCTGCGTACCATGATTTATCATTGGAGTAGCAACAACTTGATGTACCAGAAATTTTCACTGAAGTAGCCATATACGTACCAGGATTTATCACTGGACTAGAAGTAACTCGACATACCATAATTTTTCACTGGAGTATCCATCAGTGTACTGGGATTTATCATTGGAGTAGCAGTAACTTGACGTACAAGACTTTTTCAATGGAGTATCCATATGTGTACCAGGATTTATCACTCAAGTAGGAGTAACATGCCTGCCAATGACCACTCGTTGCTTCTGCCACATGCTAAAGTTGTTTCCAAGGATATCAATTGTAACTCATCACACCCTCTTACTAGGGACGTCTTTCTAGACCACACCAATATTGTCTCTGAAGTACACAAACTTCACTCTTGATAGAGGCTTGGTCAACAAGTCAGCTATCTTCTCATCTGTAGAGACATATTGGAGCTTCACTTCTCTCCTATGTACCATATCTCTGATATAATTGTACCTAATATCGATGTTCTTGGAGATTTCATGGAACACTGGGTTTTGTATCAACTTCACACAACTCTGGTTGTCACACTAGATACAAGTCGCCCCTAACTCAAGATCAAACAATCCTGCAAAAAACTTTCGAAGCCACACTGCTTCGTTGTTAGCTGAAAAAGATGCTATATACTTTTCTTCAGTTGCATTAAGTGCCACACTAGTCTGCTTCCTAATGAACCATGAGATCATAGTTGATCCCATAATGAAGCAACATCTAGATGTACTCTTCTGGTCTACAACACTATCGACCCAATCTGAATTAGTAAATCCTTGTAGGCTTATCTCATGATCTAAAGCATATCCGAGTCCATAATCAATTGTACCCTTTAGGTACATCATCACATGTTTTGTTGCAACCAAGTGAATACTTCTAGGATCAACCATAAACTGACTCAATATGTTCACTGCAAAACATATATACATCCTCGTGTTCGTTAAGTAAATCGACGAAACAATCAATTTTCTATACATGGTGGCATCCACTGTCTCTAAATATTTATCGCTCAACAACTTTAGATTTGTCACCATCGATGTAGGAATGGCATTGCAATCCATCATTATGAATCTCTTGAGAATCTCAACATCATATTTTCCTTGGTTAAGGAAAATATCACTTGGTCTCTACCATACTTCTAGACCTAATAAGTAATGCATCATGCCTAGGTCTTTCATCTTGAACTCTACAACAAGATTCCTCTTACTCCCAATGATGAGCTTCTCGTCTCCTGTTAGAAACAATTCATCCACATATAACAATAGTATCACTGGTTCACCATCCACAACCTTGAAGTACATGTTGGAATCTACTTTACTCTTGGTAAAGCACAAGTTCATCAAGAAGTTGTCAATTCTACCATACCAGGCTTTGGGTGCTTTCTTTAACCCGTAAAAGGATCTCTTCAATATGCACACATGTGTTTGAATGTCATGTGTCTCAAAACCTTGTGGTTTCTCCACATACACTTCCTCTTTTATTACACCATTTATAAAGGTTGTCTTCACATCCATACAGTGTACCTTTAATACAACTATTGAAAGTATAGCTCTAATCGAAGTGTATCTATCCACAGGAGCAAATGTCTCCTCATAATCTATTCCTTCTTTTTGGGAGAAACCACGTGCCACGAATCTTACCTTGTACTTCTTGATACTTCCATATATTGAATGCTTTGTCTTGTAAATACACTTGGAACTTACAACTTTCTTCTCTTTTGGCCTTGGAACCACATCCCAAACATCATTCTTTACAATGGATTGATACTCTTCAACCATGGCATCCTTCCATTCTTTCCTCTTTGCAACCTCTTCATAACTAGTAGGCTTGACATCAATAATGTCACTTAGCAATTCCACATAGCTAGAGTAAGTTTGTGGCCTCTTTATTTCTCTTAAGGGTCCATTTGGAGCACCATACTTCTCTGCATCTTGAATTATTTCCTGAGCCCAAGCTGGTCTTCTCTTCTTGGTATTCATATCTCGAGATGAATATGTAGGTCTTTGTGGTTCTACCATATCATGATATTATAGTACAACATCATCACCTACATTTGTATCTGTAACTTTGGGAGCTTCACACTCCTCATCATGAACCCCATCTGAATGATGTTGTCTCGATCTACTAAAAGTTGTATCCTCATCGAAAGTGACATTTCTACTAGTCTCAATCTAATGGTGACCAGGGATGTAAACTTGGTATGCATTCAATGTATCACTATATCCAACAAATATACCCTTCTTACCCAAAGGGTCCAACTTCGATCTCTTCTCCTTAGGGACATGCACATATACTAGAAAATCAAATATCCTTAGGTGGCTAACCTATGGATTTTCACATGTAAAAATTTCTTCTGGTGTCTTGTTCCCAAGTAATCTGTGTGGAGTTATGTTCTACACATATACAATGATCATGGCTTCCTCTTTCCACAGATGCATTGGTAAATATTGACCATGAATCATGGCCTTCACTGCTTCCATGATTGTACAGTTGTTTCTTTCTGCCCCACCATTTTGTTGAGGATTGTAGGGAGTAGAGAGCTCCCTCTTAATCCCAACATCCTTACAAAATGTCTTGAATTCATCTAAAGTGAATTCACCTACATTATCTGATCTCAAAATATTTACCTTCTTTTCATACAAGTTTTCAACAAGTGCCTTGAACTCTTTGAACTTGTTGAAAACTTCATTTTTAGCCTTCAAAAAGTAAATCCAAGCTTTATGTGAGAAATAATCAATAAATGAAACATAGTATATATCCATGCTAAGTGAAGTGGCTGACATCGGTCCACACATGTCTAAATGTATAATGTCCAAGACTCCCTTAGTTTTTCTATCACTGCTTGGAAATGGTTTCTTCACATTCTTTCCTTGTGTGCATCACTTGCATATTCCTTCATGGTCCACTTGGATTTCTGGCAAACCTGTCACCATCTTTCTCACAATCAGTAGGGATTTGTAATGTATATGAGCAAACCTCCTATGCCATAGTTCACTTGGAGTAATTGTACTGTGTACTAACGCTAAAACATAATGTCATTTTAACTTATATAAGCCTCCTTCTTGGACCCCAATCACTACAACATCATCAATAGATTTTCCTTTAGGACACATGAGGACTTCACCATCAATGAAGGAAAATTTGAACCCTTTCTCATCTAAAGCTGAGATACAAAGGAGATTCTTCTTCAAACAAGGTACATACAACACATCCTTCATATTCATAGGTTTACCATATTCTAACTTGTAGGATGTTTCTCTTATTCCGTTAATGGGATACTGATAGTCATCACCTAGCTTCAACTTGTGAGGTGAATCTTTCTGAACTAGATATAAAGAGATTCCTATAACTAGTCATGTTCTTAGAAGCACCATTATCAATAAGCCATGTGTCACTTCCATGAGTTATTGTACTTGTAAGAGATGAGATCAAAACATATTCTTCACTTGCATCTTCTTCTTTGGTTTTCTCATGATCATGTTCATCATCTTCTGTGGCATGAGCATGATGTCTTTTATACTTTCCTTTTCTGACCCAACCTTTGGAGTTGGGGCAGTTTATGGCAATGTGTCCCATCTTCTGAAAAATGAAGCATCTGTAATTTGAGAAATCCTTCTTAAACTTGTGAGTCTTTTGTAATCCAAGAGGTTTCTTGTGTGAGTGAGCTTCCTTCTTTCTCTCTTTTTTTTATGCTATGTGCTGCTAGGGATTGATTTTCTTCATCACCTAGTTTCTCTTCTCTTGTTGCCAATCTAGCTTCTTCCTGAGTACAATCATCCCATAGTTTGCTAAATTTTGTTAGCCTTCTTCTTGAACATATACCTCGAATGAATGATTCCCATAATCTGGGGAGACCATTCAATGCAGTCATAACCAACTCAGATTCTTTGATTGTTTCTCCAATAGCTTCAAGTTGTTCTTTGATTTGAAACACCCTTATGAAGTATGATTGGATAGTTTATGAACTCTGCATCTTCACATTCTTGAGTTGTGTCCTCAAGGTCATCTTCTGGTTGATATTATTTCCTTCATACAATCGGGATAAGCGATCAAACATTTTCTTGGGAGTTGTCAATGATGAGACATGGGGGATCAAATGAACCTTGAGAATCAATAATGATTCTCTTCACCTTCACTAGGTTATTTCTATACTTTGGCCTCATCTCCATCAGGTTTTGTAACTTCTTCTTTTACAAAATATTCTAGATCATTCTCTTCTAGAATGAACATTGTTATACCCATTTTGTGGATAACTAAGGATATTATGTCTCCTAGCCCTCAGGTTAAAGATATGGAGTTCCAAGAGACTACATGACCAACAATACCCGTTTGCACAGTTGGAGACCTCTCTCACTACCACAGATGGTCACATATTTCCATATGGAATCCACCACATCAACTGGCTTCTAGAAGAAATTGGGCCTTGCTCCATGAGGTACAAGACAATATTATGTTAAGCATCATTTCATTATTTAATCCATTTGAGTATGTTGTATCTTAGATTTCTCTAGATTTCATGATATATGCTTGGACATTATGCTTTTTCCCTATTTCACCTTGGTGGTTGACATTGTTCCCTAGTAAGTGGTCTTCCTTGGGGATGGGTTTGCTACTGGGAACTCCCTCGAAGAGACATAGTACAGTTCCCAAACATACTTACCATTTTCCTTCATTATTTCCCCCCATTTCCTTATCTCTTTGGATTTTAGGGTGTATTGACCCAAAAAGAGGTTGTCCCTCATTCTATGGGAAGAAGGGGATGAAGGCCCAGAGGGATTGATATTGGATAAAAGATAAAAGCCTATGTATGAACCTTCTATATGCTTCAGCCAAGGATCACCTAAGAAAGCAATGAAACACTTATCTTTGAGTAAAGAGGGACCCACAATGAATATGATTAAAAATGATTAAAAGGTTAGTTGAAGGATAGGAGGTCTCATCATGAGCTGACCTATCATGTCCATGAATATCTAGTGGTATGACATTACCACCATCTCGTCACCAAGCCAGGGTAATGACTCTCAGTTACATGGCTGAGAGAAAGGGGGTCTCATCACGAGCCAACATTCTCATTTCCACTAGGTGATTGTGGGTGGCATTGCCATTATCTGGACACCATGCCAGGGAAGTGGCCTTCAACCTTTTCTTAAAATTATAAAAGAATAAGAGAATCACAAATAATGGGCTTGGAAAAAGTGCATTGCGGATGAAGGTACCACATACCCTCTACAAAAGAACCCTTGAATGAGACACTACGACCTCTTGTATGTCATGAGCCCTATTCCCATTGAGTCTTGAACCCAACCACAAAACTCACTTTACATGGCTTAGAGAGGGATATATTGGAAACTCTCCTTGACCTAGGGCAAGATCTATCCAATAGGACACCTTGTCAACCCTCCCATATTCAAGCTTGACAAGTTGCATAGTGTCTTTGAGCAATTAATTGTTTGATATAGTGATCTTTGATGCACATGATTAGGTGGCTCATTTATTTATTGGATTCACTTATCATAGTGTTATGACTTAAGATCCTTGGAGGGCATGCTTATTTGTCTTTGCATGACCTAGTTGGTGGAAGGTTTTGGAAGAAAAATCCTATATTGGGCTTCCTTGGGGTTGCAAGCCCATAGGTTGGATGCCATGGGTCCACATGCCAGATCATAGAGATGAAGCTTTAGAGACCTATATGATGATGAAGAAGACCTATCCCACCCCTCATGTGCCAAACGATTTACCCAGGAAGGGAAAAACACCCTCTTTTTGAGCTTGACGTCATGTTTGGGGGGTTAGGGCATGGTGGTGAGGTAATATGCATTGGCACTTGGAAGTTTTGAGGCGTTTAAAGCTTTGAACATGAAGGAAGACATTTGGATACTTGACATGTGGCTTTGGGAAGCCTTACTACCCTCATACATCACCAATGACCTTCTCCTAGTGCCAAAATTTCCCCTAATGGGGTGACGTCCATGTAAATTAGGGTTTTACTTGTGAAAAAATGAAATTTTAAATGAATTGTTTAATTTTGATTTGTTAAGGGGGAAATATTAAGGTTGTTGACCCATAGTCTTGTGGTTTACCCCTAAATATGTGGACAAGTCACCTTGGTGACATTTTGTATAAATAAGAGATCATAAGATCTCATTTTAATATAACTCTCCCTCTTGTGAAAGGACTTGGACTGAAATTTTCACTACAATTGGCATATTTGTCTCTTGTGCACTTGTTTATGGCTATATTTGGTGAATGGTTGATGGAGGAGTGAGGCGCTAGCCTTGGATGAATTGTCTCTATCTTTTATGGTGGATTATCTTAGCATCTTCTTGATTTGGTATGGTTTTTATTCTTATGCGATCATTTGTTTCAAGTAAAGGATTTTTGTGCTAGGAGATAGGTGGGAAGTAAGAGTATTTACAACCCCACTCTAGTCTTCATCATTTATTTCTTGAATTTTACTTCATGTTGCAAAGGTTTTGTTTGAGGAAGTAAGAGGATTTACACCCCTCATTTTCAAACCCTAACTAGAGATACCTTCCTTGGGGAGTAAGAGGGTTTACACCCCCAAAGAGGTAGCATCTCTAGTTTTCATTGGAGATATAAAATTGTTGCCTTGGAAAAAGTGAATTTTGCTAGTTTCAAGTTTATCTTTTGGAGAAGTGTTCCTTGAGCCTTGAGCTCTATTGCCTCATTGAGGCATCCCTCTTCTCCCACTACTTTGTTTGATGTTATAAAAACTAACCTACATCCATTAGGGCTACATAACCCTATCTGATAACTCTCTCTTATCTCACAAACTAACCCTAGGAAATCTCCCTAACTTCACTCACCTAGTCTACTAACTAGGGTGCACATTTTAGGCTAGTTCTTAGAACTTTTCCATGGTTAATTTTTCTACTGCATGCCATTGAATGCTACAGCCATAAGGATGATAATTAACTGCAGAAAATCACTTTATAACAACTTGATTTATTCAATCTCAAAGTGTTATATTTAACTCGTTATTGATTTCCAAATTCATTGATAATATTGTTGGTTAATCTTATGCTTTTACATGTTGATTTAGATGTTTTATTTGTTGATATAAACTATTATCTACTATTGAAAATTAGGTACAATAAGCTTAACTTGTTGATCCATACTAACATATAACATTGAAGGTGTCTTCTTTTGTGTCTCGGGCAAGTACAATCATTCGAAGAAGCACTACATATTTGAGGCAACAATTACTTGGCTTACAAGGCATCTCCTCTCACATCTCACTCCACTTAGACTTGACTTCTAGGGGTTTCACTTTAATCATCATCTATCTCCTTCCCATTCCCCTAGGGTCACTGAGATCGCCTCCCTAGAGTGACCTAGTCACCCTTGAAGTGCAAGACCTACATTGAGGTGACATTGGATGTAGGATTCCCTAGTTGTAGAAATTTCCTTTGTGGTTGGGTCAGCCTTTGTCCAACCTACAACATTTGCTATAAAATTTTGGCTTCGTTTCTAAGGAATATTTTGAATCTTCTTCGCACCCTAACGACACTTTAGTAAGCTATCCGAAATCCTTTCCCTTAGCTTTCCTGGCGACTCCACCCAAGGGATGTTCCCTTTCAACTTTTCTTGATGAGATCATCTAGCAACTCCACCTTCCCAGTACCCTTCCTTTCCCAAACCTTTTTCCATTGGAGGTTCAAGCCTTCTAAAGTCTACCAAACAAGGCCTCCTCTCAAGCCTCCTATTTTTAAAACCCTTTTCCATAATACCCTTCCTCTTGCTCCAATGGCTCACCCTTGGGAAAAAGACCTCTACAAACCCCTTAACATGGCCAATATCCAAGGATACCCTAATACAATTCCAAAAGATTTCAACAAGTGGTTTAAAAAGTTCTCAGGAAACAATGTGATAACTGATGAGGACCATATTTATGTCATGGGTGACATGGGCAATGCAGGTATTGAGAATGAAGATGTGGCCATAGAGTTATTTTCCTCATCATTGACTGAATAAGCTCTTTATTAGTTCAGACGATTCCCTAACAATCATCTCACGTCCTATGATGCTTTTTCCAACTTATTCAAGAACATATCGTCAAAAAAGGAAGATGATGGGACACTTGGGACTCAGTTTAATCAGATAAAGAAAGAGGAGAATGAAACAGTAAATGAATTCTTTACCAGATTTGACAGGGTGTACAATCAAATTCCAACAAATTTATGTCCGACATCATCATCAATTTGTCTCCTTTATGTCAATGCTTTTGAAGGGTAGTTCCAATTCATTCTCAAAGACAAAAATCCCATGTCAATGGTAGAAGCTAAAGATTTCAATATCGACATCAAAGAGAATCTCCTTGATTCAAAAGTGGAACCTTTTCAGTACCCTCATTCCAAAGCATAAGAAAAGACAAAGGTTTCCAACAACAATGCTCCTGATCTGATTGCTCTCTTGACTCAGAAGATAAACCAAATGAACACTCAGTTTGTTCAAGTGTAGAATCATCTTATGATCCATATGACTACAGTGGAAAGAAATCAATATTCTCCCATACCTCAATTTTCCAGACATCAGAGAGATGCCACCGGTTGGAAACCAAGACCTCAACAAGAGCAAAAGGCCCCTAATACTTTTAAACATGTCGGGACAGTTGATGTAGAAGCTTGGTGCCTCTTGTGCCAAGAACCCCAGAGGGAATATGAGTTCCCTCAATGAGATGAAGATTATCCTAACAATATAAACTTCATTGATATGATTTGCAATTTCAAAGAGGAAAAAGTTACCCAAGAGCAGATCAATGAAGCCAAAAGAAGAGGAGAAAGAGAGGGGAGACCTCGGACCTTAAATAAATTGACAAATTTTAAGAAGAAGGAATTAAGGAGGAGGGAAATTTTGACCTACACTAGAATAAATAAAGCTTCATCCCCTCTGTCATAGCCTGATACTCCTCTTCCATCAATAGAGAAGGTGGCTCCACCACCTCTACCACCGGTATGTGATTTTCTTCCTAAGCCAAACCCTACAGATGATATTTAGTTAAATATAGATGTTGCAAGTATGTTTGGAAAACTGAATATGACGGTCATAGTGATAGAGATGTGTAAGATCCATTCTATAAAAAAGGAATTTGTGAAAGTATTGCAAGTTCCAACCGGGAAGGAAGATCCTCCCATCATCCTGAACACCATGTATCTCAATCGGGACAAGAATCCTCCTTTCTATCTTTCACTAGGCATGAATGGCCTCTGCTTGAACAATTGCATGCTTGATTCAAGGGCCTCAACAAATTTCATATCAATGAGGGTGATGAAACAACTTAGTTTGAACACAACCTGACCTTATGGACATGTGTGTGGTATTGATTCCAAAAAGATCAAGGTTCTCGGGGTATGTGAGGACATTGAAGTCTTCCTGAAAAATTTTCCACATATCAACATTCTCATGTACATAGTAGTGATCGACGTCCCAAATGCTTGGGGGATGCTCTTATCTAGGAGTTGGACTATTGCTCTTGGGGGTTTCCTTAGCATGGATCTCACCCATGCACACATTCCCATGGGAGATGGCATTGTTCCAGATATTATACAATTGAGAGAAAGTTGATAGACATGTGATGAATATTGATGGTCATGATTATGTCAATAAATGCGATTATGATGTGCTTCCATGGACCATTGAGTATGATCCATCTGAGCCACCCTTTATGAAGGAAGACTCCATAAACACACTTATTCCATGGACAGATCAATACAAATAGAAACTTTTAAAATACCATCGGAAGGAGCTGAGGTCTATCCAAATTTTGAAGAAATAAGATGAGAAACATGAAGAAATCATCGAAGAGACAGTGCACACAGAGCCTTGATACATTGAAAATACACCTTGCATCGATTTCAATCAAGGAAGTATTGCGCTCATGTCGGAAAAAATAAAGGGAAATCCTAGATATGACCAGCGAGATAACAAATCATGGTTTGTCCCTTACATCATCAAGAAGAAGTATGATAAAGAAAGGTACTATCTGACAACATTAGACAGGAGGAATATTCCATTACCAATGGATGGATCTCTTCTTTGACCTTACATCCAGGTCACATGACTTATTCAGGGCCCATTCCCTAGGTAAGTAGGTAAGTCATTTTGCTTTCCCCTTCATTTGCATCTTGATTTATCATACTAGTTTAGATGCATTCCATTTTCATTTTTCTCTACTTGTATATTGATTTCGTGCTTAGCTTAGAATTTTTTGAAAAAATGTCAAAAATTTTCTTTTCTAGTTCAGTTTTCATTTTGGATTTATATATATATGGATGAAGCGTGATATCACCACCCTATATCCTCTGATCCCTTTGTCTAATTTTTTGGCAGACATAGGTCTACCAAGAGATGTTTTGGTTCTCATGCACTCTACGACGAGCACATGTGTCCAAGTAGGAGCCAAATGTTATCCCCACTTTGTGGATAACTAAGGATATTATGTCTTGAGGCTCTCAGGTTGTATATATGGAGTGTCGAGAGACTACATGACCAACAATACCCTTTTTCACAGTTGGATACCCCTCTCACCGCCACATATGGTCACAGATTTCCATATGGAATCCACTACATTAGCTGGCCTCTCGAAGGAAGTGGCCCTTGCTCCATGAAGTACAATTTAGTATTATGGTAAGAATCATTTCAATATTTAAGACATTTGAGTATGTTGTATCTTAGATTGCTCTATATTTCATGATATATGCTTGGAAATTATGCCTTTTTCCCGGTTTCACCTTGGTGGTTGACATTGTGCCCTAGTAAGTGGTCTTCCTTAGTGATGGGTTTGCTACTGGGAACTCCCTTGAAGAGCCATTGTATCGTTCTTGACCATACTTACCATTTTCCATCATTATTTCCCCCTATTTCCTTATCTCTTAGGATTTTAGGGTGTATTGACCCAAGAGTAGGTTGTCCCTCATTCTATGGGAAGAAGGGGTTGAAGTCCCATAGGGATTGATATTGGGTAAAATATAAACACTATGTATGAACCTTCTATATGCTTCGCCCAGGGATCACCCAAGAAAACAATGAAAAAAAAATCTTTGAGTAAAGGGGGATCCACAATGAATATGATTTAAAATGATTAAAAGGTTAGTTGAAGGATAGGAGGTCTCATCACAATCCGACCTATCATGTCCATGAATATCTAGTGGTATGGAATTACCATCATCTAGTCACCAATCCAAGGTAATGTCTCTCGGTTACATGGCTGAGAGAAAGGGGGTCTCATCACAAGCCAACCTTATCATTTCCACTAGGTGTTTTTGGGTGACATTGCTATTATCTAGACACCACGCCAGGGCAGTGAACTTGAAACTTTCCTTAAAATTATAAAAGAATAAAAAAATGGAAAATAATGGGTTTGGAAAAAGTGCATTGTGGACAAAGGTACCACATATCCTCTACAAAAGCACCCATGAATGAGACACTACGGCCTCTTGTATGTCATGATCCCTATGTCCATTGAGTCTTGACCCCAACCACCTCACCCGTGTTACATGGATTAGAGAGTGATCTCTTGGAAACTCTCCTTGACCTAGGGAAATATGTACCCAATAGGACACCTCGTCAACCCTCCCATATTCAAGCTTGACAAGTCGCATAGTGTCTTTGAGCAATTAATTGCTTGATATAGTGATATTTGATGCATATGATTAGGTGTCTCATTTATTGATTGGATTCACTTATCATGGTGTTATGGCTTGAGATCCTTGGAGGGCATGCTTATTTGTCTTTCCAGGACCTAGTTGGTCGACAATTTTGGAAGAACAAGCCTAGCTTGGGATTCCTTGGGGTTGCAAGCCCACAAATTGGATGCCATGGGTCCACATGTCGAATCACAGAGATGAAGCTATGGAGACCTAGACGATGATGAGAAAGACCTATCCCACCCCTCATGTGCCAAATGATTTGCCCAGGAAGGGAAAAGCACCCTCTTTTTGAGCTTGACGTCATGTTTGAGGGGTTAGGGCATGGTGGTGAGGTGATATGCATTGACACTTGGACATTTTGAGGTGTTTGACGCTTTGACCATGAAGGAAGACATTTAGATACTTGACATGTGGCTTTGGGAAGCCTTACTACCCTCCTACACCACCAACGACCTTCTCCTAGTACCAAAACGTCCCCTAAAGGGGTGGTGTCCATGTAAATTAGGGTTTTACTTGTGCAAAAGTGAAATTTTAAATGAATTGTTTAATATTACTTTGTTAAAGGAGAAATATTAGGGGTTTTTATCCCTAGTCTTGTGGTTTATCCCTAAATATGTGGATAAGTCACCTTGGTGACATTTTGTATAAATAAGAGATCATAAGATCTCATTTTAATATAACTCTCCTCTTGTGAGAGGACTTGGACTGAATTTTTCACTACACTTGGAATATTTGTCTCTTTTGCACTTATTTATGGCTATCTTTGGTGAATGGTTTATGGACGAGTGCGGAACTAGCCTTGAATGAATTGTTTCTAGTTTTTATGGTGGATTATCTTCGCATCTTCTTGATTTGGTATGGTTTTTTCTCTTATGCTATCATTTGTTTCAATTCAAGGATTTTTGTGGTAGGAGATAGGTGAGAAGTAAGAGTATTTACACCCCCACTCTAGTCTTCATCATTTATTTCTTTAAGTTTACTTGATGTTGCAAGGGTTTTGTTTGAGGAAGAGGATTTACACCCCTCATTTTCAAACCCTAACTAGAGATACTTTCCTTGGGGATTAACAGGGTTTACACCCCCAAGGAGGTAGCATCTATAGTTCATTTACATGAATCCATTAACCCAATATTTAAAGGCACTAGTCATTTTTTCATTGCATTGAAGATACAAAATCATTGCCTTGGGAAAAGTGAATTTTGCTAGTTTCAAGTTTATCTTTTGGAGAAGTGTTCCTTGATCCTTGAGCTCTCTTGCCTCATTGAGGAATCCCTCTTCTCCCACTACTTTGTTTGATTTTATAAAAACTAACCTACAGACATTAGGGCTGCATAACACTAGCTTATAACTCTCTCTTATCTCACAAACTAACCCTCGGAAATCTCCCTAACTTTACTCACCTAGTCTACTAACTAGGGCACACTTTTTAGGCTAGTTCTTGGCCCTTTTCCATGGTTAATTTTTCTATTGCATGCCATTGAATGCTACAACCATAAGGCTGATAATTTACTGCAGAAAATCACTTTATAACAACTTGTTTTATTCAATCTCAAAGTGTTATATTTAAGTCATGATTGATTGCCAAATTCATTGATAATATTTTTGGTTAATATTATGCTTTTACATGCTGATTTAGATGTTTTATTTGCTGATATAAACTATTATCTACTGCTACAAATTAGGGACAAAAAGCTTAACTTGCTGATCCATACTAACATATAACATTGCAAGGTGTCTTTCTTTGTGTCTCGGAAAGGTACAATCATCTGAAGTACTACATATTTGAGGCAACAATTACTTTGCTTACAAGGAATCTCATCTCACATCTCACTCCGCTTAGACTTGACTTCTAGGGTTTTCACTTTCATCTTCATCTATCTCCTTCTCATTCCCCTAAGGTCATCAAGATCGCCTCCCCAGAGTGACCTAGTCACCCTTACGTGCATGACCTACGTCGAGGTGACATTGGGTGTAGGATTCCCTAGTTGTAGCACTTTCTTTTGTGGTTGGGTCGAGATTTTCCCAACCTACAACATGTGCTATAACAATCATCACTATGTACTTCCATGCTCGGAAGTTATCGACACCTTCAAGCTTCTCACCAAGATTGGTGCTAGGAGTCATCCTATGCTTGAACAATAGAATAAGAAAATTAAAAAAAATTCAAAGAAGGGTTTTGTACTTACCAGAGTGTACTATGCCAAGTTGAATATTTACAACTTCAAATATGTGGTTGTCAAGATGTCTTGAACTGGGGTTTATGAGGAAACCCTAATTTTCCAAAATGTGAATTTTAGAATTCTGCTCTAAGGGAAAGGCGTGCCTTCCTAAGGCAAGTTCCTTGGTGGTATTACTTTGACTAGAATCCTTAAAAAAGTAGTTGAAAACACCTCCTAGGGTTTTGTGCAATTACAGGAAGTTGCAACAGTTGTAGCAATTACAACACTAGTTGCAGTTTTACAAAACTTCGTCAAAATGAGAATCTAATCCCAGGGAGAGGTGTGCTAGGGTTAGGAGAGTATCTCTATGGTATTAGTTTCCCTGACAAGCTCTTATAAAATGTGCAAATGTATTCTTTTAGGCCCGCTCTGATACCATGTTAAAACAATAATTGCATGCATAAGGATCAATGAAATAAAGACATCAACAGTATACACAAGATTTATCCTTGGAAACCCTCGTGGGGGATACAACCCAACATAGCTTCTTCAATATATATTTTTCAACAAGTACAATGTCTCTCTCAAGAGATATCTCACCAAAACAAAATATCCATCATAAACCCTAACCAAAATAGAGTAGTGCACCACTAGACCAAGATAGTCCTTCACCAGATAACCAAAAACCTTAACCATAACACTCTTCCTCTGTAGTTGTGTCACCCTTCATCTTTAGTTGCATCACTCTCTCATACTTGTGCACTTTTTTGAGTGAGAGAGCTTGTTGTGTGTGTCCTTCAAGTGAGGCGACTAATCTATTATAAATAAAAGTTGAACTGCCCATAATTAGGTCAGGTCCGACCAGTCCACTTTACCCATTCTAATTTACATTTGACTTGTCAAGGCACAATAGGGACGACTTTTACAAAGGCACAATAGGGCCAAATTAACAAATATAATATAACATTATTCTTTAGGGTTTTGTCTTGGTCAAATACAATATGAATATAATAATAATATCTTCTGAATCTACTCAAACTTCAACAATCTCTTGGTGATTGGTCTCATTTTTAGAAGGACCTTCCTTGTACCCTAGGATTTTCCAAGTAAGAAGGTCAAGGGAGCTATGGATGTAAAGTACATTTTCTACCTTCTTAGAACCCAATCAATGTTTCCACTCAATGATTAAAGTTTTAAGTAATTCAATCATCTCATGATTTGGGGAAGTGGCTACTTGAGAGTAACTATATATCAAATGTTTTTAGTTTTTGGGCATGCTCACCATGAATCAAATAGGGATTCTATTGAGTCCTATCACGCAAAGCCTCAATTTTCACAAACACTCCTCACCAATGTGAAAATTTTTCAACTTGAAATGGGATAAGGGATGCTTCTTCTGAATTTTGAACATAAATCATCTTCATTAGTGTCATAAATCCTTTCATGATCTCTCTGTCACTAAAAGGAAGCCTCTTTGTCTGTTCAATATCATATCATTTCGGATTCAAAGCATGCAATGCCATATAAAGAGGTGTTTAATTTGTTTCGATGCCTTCCAATATTTCTTCTAATTGGGGATTTAAGTTGGGATCTTTTTTCTCTATGATAGTATTAATATTCACAAGATAATGTTGCCATATATTTCACCTAAACATGGGTCATCTATATCCTCATATTATATCATATAACATATTGGTTCAATGAAATAGACTACAAATTTAAGACATCTTATTATAGGGTCAATTGTCAATTGGGTTTAGCTCAGGTGGTTGGGAGGAATGATTGTTATCCTCCCCACCCAAGTTCAATTCCTGCAAGTGACATGTTGATCTCTTAATGAGTATATTATTGTAATGGATTCAAGACCTATTGTTGACTAGACTTTTGCCTTGAAGATTCTAAGGTTTACCTTGGGACCATCCTCGAAATGAGGGGAAGTACTCGAGGGTTTTCCCTGACCTTTGCAACTTGGAAAAAAAAGTTATTGTAAAGTAAAAAAAACACATAACAAATTGAGTATGTCCCCATCATAGGGGACACATCCCAATTGTTTCTAAGAAATGTGTTGATTTTTCAATGATCAAGGTTAAGCATGAATTTCATTCCATTTTATCATTTGACTTAACCATAAACAATAATGTTGCAGCAACCAAGATCACAAGAAGAAACACCGTGCACAAGAACACAAGAAGTATCCTGGGAAACCCTTCTCAACAAGGGAAGAAAACCCATCCAAATCCTTTGTTATATTCTTCAAGAGAAAGACCTTCACCACTAATAAGACCTAGCACACAAGAGGGTGCTCAAACCCTAGAAGACTAGCACCCAAGAGAGGTGTGCACTTTTCCCAAGAAGGTGTATTTGCTGAAATTTCCAAACTCACACAAAAGATATGTTTCCTCAATGGGGAATTTAACTTTACTTATACTTGACTAAACCTTTCAACGGAAGTGTCTATTGGCACAATAGGGTCGACCTCACTAGATCACAATATAATTAATATTAACTATATTAATTATCTTTTACATTTGTTATTAATCACATTAAGGTGGGGCCGACCTGTACCCTTTACATTACAATTAGGGTTACAGGCAAGTCTGACTCTTGAACAATATAGCAAGGGATATTATACACCCACTAGTGTTCATCCACTAGGGGCACATCCATAGGGATGTCCATATATTTGGCTTACTGCATTACACAGAAGAACCACTTCTTCACTAGTGCTCAACCACTAGGATCACATTCACTTGTGCTCGTCCACAGGCACGTCCACTCAACAGATCTTCTTTCCCATTGCATTACACAGGAGAGTCATATGGAGTTTCTCGTCAACTCTTTTGCTTAGAGGAGGCTAATACATCATCTTCATTTATGTTCTCATGACGCTGCACCCAACACTTTGGGCTTTCACACGTTCACCTTGTGCTCAGCCACAGGCACGTCCAAATCTGCAGATCTCCTTTCTCATTGCGTTACAAAGGAGAATAATCTAGAGTTCATCTCAACTCTCTGTAAGGATGAGGCCATCTCTATGTTCCTTCTCTGTCTCAGATAGGAACCACACACCCCTCTCAAGGGATTTCTCTCGGGTTTGTAAGTTGGATAATGTCTCATGTAGTTGCAATCATCAACACTCCCTCTCAGCTAGGGAGGCATTCTTCATCATGCCAAGTCTCGCACGGATGTACTTTGAATTTTTTCTTGGCTATACTCATCAACACTCCCTCTCAACTAGGGAGGTATTCTTTACCAAGTTAGTTTGGTGAAGACGTCTGCAATCTTCTCATGTGTAGAAAGGCACTACATGTGCACTATTTTCCTCTACATCATATCTCTAATATAATGATGTTTTATCTCAACATGTTTTGATCAATCATGAAGCACTGGGTTCTCAAAGATATTTACACACAGTTCTAGTTATCATCATAGGATCCATATCATGATCAATTAAGTCTGTCAGAATCTTGTGAAGCCATATTACTTCACACACTCAATGATACATACTTTGCTTCTCTGGTATCCAAGGCCATAGAGATTTTGTTTCCTGCTGCATCAGGAAACCATGACAACTTTTATGGTAAGACAACAACCAGATGTTCTCTTTCAGTCCACTGTACTCTCTGCTCAATCTGTATCAGCATATCTTGCAAACTCAAGTTCACACTGGAGGCATATCACAGGCCATATCCAACTGTGCCTCGTATATATCTCAATATATTCTTTACTGCTATCCAGTGACTTTATCTCGACTGACTCATGGATTGACTAAGCACATTCACTGCATAGCATGAATCAGGTCTGGTGTTAAC
>ML788170.1:70885-89097 GCA_009831015.1 Picea engelmannii | reverse complement strand
TAGGAATAGATCCTTCTGATATAAGTAGTCTTCCATCTGCATCTTCCATAACTGGTAGTTTTGGCCATTAAATTTCTCGACCCTAAACTTTCCATCTTCCGACATTGCTCCCACTCGAACCAGGAACCCTCTTTTCCTGTGAGATACCTTACGCTCTGATACCAGTTGTTAGAAAAACAGGACCGAGGAGCAATAAAATAAAACAAATGCAGAAACAAAACATAGAAGACACACAATACAAGAGAGACACAGATTTACGTGGTTCACCCAGTGTGGGCTACGTCCACCAGAGAAATTGTCAGGTCCTTCCTTTATTATTATCCAGCAAATGAAGGGATACAACCTACAGCAAAACCTGCTGTAACTTCCTCTTCTTTCTCTCACAGTCTCCTCTCTCAGAATACAATATTCACCATCAATCATAGTCGCGATACATTTCCCTCATAAAAGAGGGTTGCCTTCTAGGGCAAAAAACCCTAACATAATCTCTATCGTTAGATCTGTGACCTTATAATGAACGGTCCAGATTTACAATGAAATTACAATATACTTTTATAAGACAATTTTTGCTTCGGGGGCTTCACCCCCGAACCCCCGCTGGGGGCCCGCTTGCCCCCAGACCCCCCAGCCAAGGGGATGGACCCCGCAGAGGGGGTACCCCCTCTGCACTCCCCCGCATGGAAGAGTGTACATACTTCCGGGGTGTAAATACTTCATGGGGTATAAACATGGCTGAAAACAAAGACCTCTAAATCAGGGAGATTATCAGGCTCCACAACCAACAAAGAATCCATCCATATGATATAGTTTCCAACTCATGGATGATAGTACATATGGAGGTGTATTAGGTTCACTAGATCAAGTGTCTCATCATAGACAACTCCCTCTATTTGTGAGAAACCTCTAGCTATAGATATTTCTTTGTATTTATCGACACTTCTATCAATTGCATGCTTGATCTTATAGATCCACTTGGAAGTCATCACAGACTTCCCTTCTGGTCTCTGAACAATATCTTATACATCATTATTTTAAGATATACTAGTATTCTTTTGTTATGGCATCTTGAAATACTTGTTCTCTTGTTGCTTCTCTATGACAAGAAGGCTCATAATCAATGATGTGGCTCATGGTTAAAGAGTATCTCGAAAAATATCTTTGTTCTCTTGGGATGTGCCTTGAGAGGCTTGTATGTTTCTCTACCTCCTACAGAGTGAGCCTAGGAAGATATTTTATGCCCTACTGCAATATCTCTGAACATATCAACTGGAGCAACTAGATCAAATACAATAATGTATGTCTCCCTCTGAACTGTTGAAGGGGGAGAAGGCATTGTCTCATTGTCAATCTCCATATGAGATTCTTTGGATCTTTGAAAGGCTATCTATTCTTCAAGGACAACATCTCTTCTTGTCTCAATTTTTCTTTGACTAGGGATGTCGATCTGGAATGTCTTCGAAGATTCACTTTTATCCCATAAATGTATACTTTCTCCCTGAAGTATCTAGCTTCGACTTCTTCTCTTTGGGTACACGAAAATACACTGGGCACCCAAATATCCTAAAGTGTTCAATCTCAGGCTTCACTCCAGTGAAGGCTTCTTTAGGAGTTATGTTTTTCAAAGTCTGGTGAAGACTCTTGTTCTGAACATATATTGTGTCATGCATGCTTCTGTCCATAGAATCATAGAAGGATTTTGATCATGCATTATTTTCCTCAATGATAGTTCCATTCTTCCTCTTTCTCAAATAGTTTTGTCTCCCTCTAAGTCAAGTGGCTCCCTTTGAAGGATAAACATTTTTCTTTGTTTGTTTAACCTATCTGGAACAAGAAAAACAAGAGGAACCAAAACAAGAATATCTCCTAAAGGAGAATAATGAGTACATATCTAGAATCAAAACAATTTAAGGATTGTTGTCACAGCTACAACACCTACTTGTAATGTAGAAAACTTTAGAAATATAGTTTAGAGAACCTCGGTTCTTCACTTCCAGTGTGTTGTTCTTCTGAATGCACCGATATCCCTCTAGATCCATGACTTTAGCAAGAAGGTTCCTTCCTCTTGCAATTTCTCTCATGACAATGATACAAATAATATATACAAGTGCATACCTAAGGGTGCTGATATGATTTCTCCAATGGCACCTGGTTGATCTATGCCCTTTTGACATCTTCATGAAGAGGGTAGTCATAGTGTCACCTTTTTGTATCACCCACAATAAGTCTTCCTCTGAAGTCTTGTCTTCCAGAAACTTGAAGTTGCTTGATCCATCAAGATTATCTTCCATCATAGGTATGTTCATCATAATTTTTTATTCTTCACAAACCCTTGTCAACTAGGCTAGAAAACCTAACGGCTAGGTTAGGCTAGCACTTTTAGGTTTTGTTGGACTTATGACTGCCAACAATAATCCTTTGAAATATAAGATAACACTAGTGAGTTGAAGAGCTCCTTCAATGAGTTGCAAAAACCTTAATTCTGAAATTTCTGCAGAAATTAGTGAAACCCTAGAAACCCTAGGGCCAAAATTTCAAAATGCTCGGAATTTCATTATGAGATTCTCTGGAGGTGCGTTGGATAAGGTCTTACTCTCCTATGCAAAAATTTGCCTCAACGTCCAAGTTTTAGGGGCTGAAACACCCAAATGAAGAGGGACTCACAAAATTTTTGGGAACCCTAGGAGGGTCGTACAAAATTTTCTGGGAATCCTAGGAGGCTCGTACGGTTCAGTAAAAGAGGGGGGATGACTAGTAAAAGCTTGTAGCTTAAGAAGTGGGTTATTCAAGACCTGTGCTATGATACCATGTTAATTTTTAAATGAGAAAGGTTAAGAATGAAGTTCATTCCATTTTAGCATTTGACTTAACCATAAACAACAATGTTGCAGCAACCAATATCACAAGAAGAAACACCATGCACAAGAACACAAGAAGTATCTTGAGAAACCCTTCTCAACAACAGAAGAAAACCCAGCCAAATATTTTTCTATATTCTTCAAGAGAAATTCCTTCACCACCAATAATACCTAGCACACAAGAGGTTTCTCAAACCCTAGAAGACTAGTGCACAAGAGAGGTGCACACTTTTCCCAAGAAGGTGTACTTGCTGAAATTTCCAAACTCACACAAAAGATATGTTTCCTCAATGGGGAATTTACCTTTACTTATACTAGACTGAACCTGTCAACATAAGTGTCTATTGGCACAACAGGGTCAACCTCACTAGCTCACAATATAATTAATATTAACCATATTAATTATCTTTTACATTTATTATTAATCACATTAAGGTGGGGCCGACCTGTACTCTTTACATTACAATTAGGGTTATAGGCAGGTCTGACTCTTGAAAAATATAGCAAGGGATCTTATACACCCACTAGTGCTCATCCACTAGGGGCACATCCATAGGGATGTCCATATATCTAGCTCACTGCATTATATAGAAGAACCACTTATTCACTAGTGCTCAACCACTAGGATCACATTCACCTATGCTCGTCCACAGGCACGTCCACTCAATGAATCTTCTTTCCCACTGCATTACACAAGAGAGTCATCTGGAGTTTCTCATTAACTCTTCTACTCAGAGGAGGCTAATACATCATCTTCATTTCTGTTCTCAGGACGATGCACCCAACACTTTGGGATTTCACACGTTCACCTTGTGCTCAGCCACAGGCACTTCCAACTCTGTAGATATCCTTTCTCACCACGTTACACAACAGAATCATCTAGAGTTCTTCTCAACTCCCTATAAGGAGGAGCCCATCTCTACGTTTCTGCTATATCTCAGATAGAAACCACACACCCCTCTCAGAGGATTTCTCTTAGGTTTGTAAGCTGGAGAATGTCTCACGTATCTACAATCATCAACACAATGTAGGGTGTATCCCCGCTAGAGTTTGGTTGTGTCAACCTATACCAAATAAAAAAAGAAAAAAGAAAAATTGAAAAAAACATGTAATATACCTAAAAGTTTATTACCCTCCCCTTCCAAAATTCATCTACTATGGAATATTTGATGGACTTGATACTTCTTCACATGTACTTTAAAAGTGATACTTCTTCACATGTACTTTAAAACACTTGGAAATTTTCTTTCGACTTTTCTTTTATATTTTTCTACATGTACTTTAAAATATACTTGGAAACTTTCCTTTTTAATTATGTTTTCTTACCATGTATGTGGCAATTACAAGTATGGAATATTTGTTTGACTTATACTTATTTATGTGCACTTTTTTTTCCTATTAGAGACTTTTGGCCACAAGCCTAAAAAATATTTGTAGAAGTTTTTTCTATTTCTTTGTTTTCTTCTCCTCTTCTTTTTTCTCTATTATGAGAATAAAGAGTAGGCCACCAACTTGGAGTTATTGTATATTGTTTTTTTATTCCATTGGAAAAATAAACTTGAACACAAATCAGCATAACAACTGAAACACACACACAGAGACACATAGAAAAACCGCTCTGATACCACTTTGGAGCAAACCAAATTAATTAAATAAATATTTATATTATTTCTTGACATTTTACATTGATAAATGGACACCAATTATATATACCACGGAGTAAATGGGATGCAACCCGTCACATGGACATGATGTCCTTTGAATTACTTTTAATAGTTAAGTACAATTTATATATTTAGGTTAATTACAAACAAAAGGTGGGGTAATATACTTTTAGGTATATTACAAACAAGGATTCCCCATGTCATTGAACATGATAGTTTTCACTAGTTAGCAATTGGTACTAGTGCTAACCCAATGCGATGAACTCCATGCACCATATATTTGAAAATTTGTTGCAATCGATCAACAATGGCCAACTCGATTCACCAGCATGGACTTCTATTTATTTATGCATAATTAATTCGATACTCCTATTTTTGTTTTACATTGATTGTGTAATTAATTGCATATTACTTGATGCAAATATAAACACAATCACACACACACACACACAAACAAACATAATACATAGAGGATTACCCTAGAAACGCAATGTAGTAAAACTCTAGCAAGAAAGGGTTGGTTTGGCTCTTTATTCTATCTCATGGATTTTTTCTTTACAATCAACAATATTGCACTCTCCAAAAAAACATTTTATGTAAGTTTTACTCCATTGTGAAAATTCCATGTTAGGATAGTCTTCATTCCCTATGGATAGGTTGGTATTATGCCTCTTCATCCTCCAATCTTAGAATGACCCTCATTTTCTAAGAATTATGTTAGTGTTTCAATATTCTCATCAATGCACATCACCAAACACTAAACCTCATTTTGTCCTTTGAATGTGTCCCTTATTACCTTCCTCTCATGGCGCATTTCCCCATGGAAGGCCAAGTGACCCAAAAATCAATTACAAGGGCCTTCATGGAAAATCATGTTCTAACTCCCAGAGCACAATCTTCTTGGTCCCTTCTCTAAATTCTACATGGCAATTTATCATTATTTATGAAGCCTCCATGTGGTGGTTGTTATAATAAAAGAGATGTGCTCATTTTCACCATAGACAATATAGAAATATTGTCACCCAACCATAGGCACACAGGCTACCTCGAGCACCTTTAACCTTGACAGATAAAATAATTCCAGAAGCAGACCAATAGTCAACCAAGGAAGCATACCTCTCTCCAAGGATAGAATACCAAGAAGCAATAGCCAAATACTAAACAGAAAGTCCAAACCATAACCCAAGATTAAGTCACTACTGCAATAGTTGCAGTGCTCCACCAGTCAAGCACACCACTTATCCTTATGTAGTTGTGAGTAAGTGAGACCAAATGAACTCTAGCGCCCTCTATTTATACTACTCCAACTCACCTGACTGGGCCGACTTCTCTTCATGGAGGCTAATAACTCAATATTAATTATTCTCTTGAGATGACTTGTCTTCTAGGGTTATTATCCAACATTTTAGGATTTCTCTTGCTTCTAGTCTTGTCAAAGGTTACACGTAGAGGTTAATACCTCCTAAAACTACCATAATTATCAACACTCCCTCCTAGCCAGGGAAGTATTAAGGGCAATGGTCTTGAGCACAAATAGACTATTCAATCGATAGCATCATCATAGACACACAGGCTATCTCATGATCAAATCACGAGCACCATCATCACTATCCAACTAGATAGCCACCATGGAAATCAGAACAATGCCATCCAATAGAACACAATTGTGTCTATTCATAGTAGTATACAACTACTATCCAGTGGTACACAACCACTCCTAGTAGCATAATGCTACTAATCAGTGACGCAATCACTACCAGTGGATCACATCCACCATAGTAGGATACAACTACTATCCAGACACATACAGTCTCTACAACAATCATATCATCCGATATCAACCTGCATAAACAATATCATGATACAAACTGAGTCATTTGGGCCATTATTCCACTCACATCTATGAGATTTGAAAGAGCATATGTCCTCAGAAAGTTAAACATCAGCCATGGGATATCTGAACTATTCTTCCCAAGCATAGAAGAATAATTGTACCTAATTGTTGGACCATTCAACCTAATTGGGCCATTCTTCCGGCACTATTCACAGTGAAACCTAGAGAGAATAAGTCTTCCCTAAGGAATGATTATCCTTGATTGTTGATATTGAACCATTCAAACTAACTGGGCCATTCTTTCGGCACTATTCATAGTGCAACCTGGAGAGAGTGAGTCTTCCCTAGGGAATGACTGTCTGGACGATTTCCTACGGAAATGATTGTCCTGCACCAACCTCCTTCATGGGACCATTCTTCGAAACTGCTCACAACTGTGAACTTCGAAAGAATGACTACCCGGAGAGGTAGACCATTTTTCTTGACCACTTATCAAAGTGACTGCCAAGGAGAATGACTGTCCTAGACCATTCCCCCACACTAGCCATAAGGAGAATCACTGTGGTACATCAAAAATCTGTTGGACCATTTTTTACGAAAAATGATTGTCCATTCTGGAGCATTTTCTGAACTAGAAAATGGTTGTCCATCGGAAATCTTGGACCACTTTCCAGACTGGAAAGTGACTTCCCAACCTGGACTATTTTCCAAATTGGAAAATGACTTCCCATGCATCAATAACATATCATTGCTCCCTCCCAACTTGATGATCCATCTCTTCCCTTTCAACTAAGGGAGCTATCTCCACGAGCCCCATATTGTCCCTTAAGTACATAAACTTTATTTTGGACAGAGGCTTTGTCAAAATATTTTATACTCGTTCATCTGTGGAGATATACTCAAGTTTCACTTCTCCTTCCTGGACTTTATCCTGAATAAATTAGTATTTGATCTCAATATGTTTCGATCGGTCATGAAACATTGGGTGTTCCGATAGCTTCATACAACTTTGATTATCACATTATATTATGGTCAAATCTGGTACCTGATCAAATAGTCCATAAATCAGCTTCCTCAACCATACTGCTTTGGTACATGCTTCACATGTTGCGATATATTCTTCTTCTGCAATGTTGAGTGTGACAGACTTATGTTTATTTTTGGCCCATGATATCATAACAAAGCCTAAGATGAAACACATCCCTGAAGTACTCCTTTTGTCTTCTGCACTCTGTGCCCAATCTAAATCTGTGAATCCATGAAGTTGTACATCATTGGTTGAGGTGTATCTTAAACCATAGTTTAACGTCCCACGAATATATCTTAGAATATGCTTTACAACTATCTAGTGCTCATGTCTAGGTTCCACCTGGAACTGGATTAAAGTGTTTACAACAAAGAAAATATATGGTCGAGTATTCACTAGATACATCAAAGACCCAATCAATTGTTGATACAGGGACGGATCTACTAGATCAGAATCTGAGTCTCTTAATTTTCTTATGTCTGTGGTCCTAGGAGTGGCCATGGATTTGTAATCCATCATTCCAAATTTCTGAAGGATCTTTATTGCATACTTTCCTTGTACAAAGAAGACTTCACCATGATTTTGCAATACTTATAGTCCCAAGTAATAATGCATGAGATCAATATCTTTCATATCGAACTCAGAAACTAACTCCTTCTTACACTGGGTGATGAGAGACTTTGCACCTGTCAAGAATAAATCATCGACATACAATAGTAGAATCATAGGTGCATTGTTCACAACCATGTAGTAGATATTTGGATCTGCATGACTCTTAGAGAAACCAAGGCTTATTAAGTAATTGTCAATTCTGGCATACCAAGCTCTTGGAGCTTGCTTGAGTCCATATAGGACTTTCTTTAATCTACAAACATGAGTGTCTCTGGGATGCACCTCAAATACTTGAGGTTGTTCAATGTACACTTCTTATTCAATTGCTCCATTGAGAAAAGTTGTCTTTACATCCATCTGATGTAAACTCCATCCCATGGAAGTAGCAAGGGACATAATGGCTCTAATAGAAGTGTATCTGGCAACAAGAGCAAAGGTTTCTTCATAATCTTATCCATCCTTCTGGGAGAGCCATCTAGCCACGAACCTTGTCTTGTATTTATCTACACTTCCATCTACTGGATGTTTGATCTTGAAGACCCATTTTGAAGTTACCATTGATTTTTCCTTAGGTCTGGACACAATTTCCCACGCGTCATTTTTCATGATAGACTGCTATTCTTCTGTCATGGCTTCTTTCCACTATTTCTTTTGAATTGCTTCTTCAAATGTGTTGGGTTCTTCATTTATAAGTTTTGTCATACATGTTGCATAGCTGGAGAATCTTTTGGGCTTCTTTCTTTCTCTGAAAGTGCCACTTGGAGTTTTGAGTATTTCTCCCATATATATTCCATGCCAACCATCACTTCATATGCATTAAGCAATGTTGCATCACAAATTGCTTCATCATCAAAATCAACATTTATAGAAAACTTGATCTTACATCTTTTGGTGATCTTCATGGTATATTTCTCTCAATGTATCCACCCTAATGAACATTAGTTTGTCCCAACTCATGTCTTTAGATTAATTTCATCAACTAGGGCTCCAGAATTCAAATTTCTTTGGCAACCACTATCAAGCAAAGAATTTACCTTCATGTTCTTCATTTGGACATCGATCTATAAAAGTTCACTTCTATCTCCACTTGCCCTTAGTTGTTGTAGCATAGTGCAGACTAATTTATCATCCACATCAAAGGTGCTCCCTACTATTGTTTCTACTAGCTTAGTAATTGTCTTGGATGCTTTCCTAGACCTATACGATTTTGGACACAATTCTATATGAAGAACACTTCTCATCTTTGTGTCACTCCACATCATAGATTTTGCAACACTTCTTCCGTCTAGGTTGTGGCTACAATTTTCTTGCCTTTTATGGTCCCTTAACTTTTTTGTTTCCCCTTTTTGATATCTTGCTTGAGAGCCTTATTTCTTGCTTCATATATGTTTTTCACATTCACCATTGCAATTGTCATCATATATGGATAAACATGAACTCCAAGGTACGTCATTATTTCCACAGGTTATCCACTAAGATGCCCAACATGATGGCTTGATTCCATAATTTATAAGTGTATGCTTGAACATTTTGTCACTTTCTCGCTATAGATATTTCCATTTCATGTGTTGTTCCTCCTTATATCCTATAGGATAGCAGTATGATTTCAATATTTCCTTGAAGTGATCCCATTTTGTCACCACGAGATTCTTACCTAGCATAGACATCTACATAACTTTACCACCATAACAAAGCATGCCCAAACATTTTCAAATGGGATAAAGAAATGTTTTGGTCTTCCTATATCTAATACAAGGTGAAATAAACCTCTAATTGGTTTGACCAACAATTGATTTTTTTAGCATCAACTTGACCATCATATGAAGGTATTACAAGATTTGCTTAAAACTTGAATGGATTGTTATAAGACAAAGGAAAAGTGTCAATATTCTCAAAGTCTCCAAGTTGCTCATTCTTGTGTTGATAAACACTTCCTTCTTTGTGCTCAGATATTGCTAGATGTCTCTCTTTCCCTTCAGTATGAAAAATTGCGTTACCATTTCAATTAGTATAACAAGGCTTTGTGTCGGCCTAGCAATCATGACTTTGAATTCTTCCTTATATTCTTCTCAATTACAAATCCCCATTATTTTTTGTTGTCTACTTCTTTTTATAACTCATAACAATGTCTCTCCACTCTTCTAGTATTCACTACGAGGGTTTACCATCCAAGTTGTACACAATGTGTTCTCGGACTTGGGCTATAACACCTATATGATATGTAATCAATAAGCATATTGTCAACTCAATTCACCAATGCCAACCTCTATTAATTTATGTGAAATTAATTTTCTACATTTTTGTTTATTCTATTGAGAAATGAATAGATTACTTAATGAAAATATAAATACAGTCAAACACAAAACAAAAGTACCATTACCCTAGAGAACCTAATTTGCAAAAACTCCAACAAGAAATGGTTTGTTTAGCTCTTGATTCTATCTTAGGGTTTTTTTTACAATTGCACTCTCTAGAAGAGATATTTTTTAAATTTTGATCAAATACTACAATTGCACACTGGGATAATGTTTATTCTCGGAGGACAGGGTGGTGTTCCACCTCTTTTTCCTCTAGTTTTAGAACAATCCTCATTTCTTGAGTATTATACTAGCTCTTCAATCTTCTTACTATCACATAGAATCGAACATCAAACCCACTTTTGTCCTTCCACTCTATTACCCCTCATATTTGCACAAGGAGATTGTGATCACATTCTCATGCTTCTAGTATAGGTACCACATATGACATGATGTTCTAGTTCACATATGACATGAGACTTCTCATTCAAACATGGATGAGGATATATTTCACAAGTTCTGCTACATGATGGTCTATCTTACATAGTGGACTTACCACAACTAGTTCCATGATTCATATCAACTTGTCAATGGATATATTATGCACAATTTAGTTGAATTTGGCATGCAAAGGGTTGACAATGATTTTGTACACATGAGAGAACCCAATGCTTCAGTGGTCTATTTTTGGTGACACTTGATCTATTGGATGATATCATATATTATGCTCTTTCTCACATTTGGTGATATTTCTTTCTATATGGTCATGAGCGTGGTGATCATTGGTGTAATATGATAATAACTCATAACACTCTAAATTGTTGTCCTTTACTTGGTTTTACCAACGTGTGGTCATAATTTTCCTTTAGATAAGTGTTTTCACCTTTTGAGTCAGGTTGTACTACTAGCGACCTAAGTAGGTGTAGCATGTCATTTTCCCACATATGAAAGGGCCGAAGTAAAGTTAAAAGAGATAAAAATGATTGAAGGTGAAGAAGCCATAGAAAAAAGTCAAATTATAAATCTTGAGTCATGCCACCTTGTAATAAATCCTAATTTCCCAAGTCCCATGTTCAAAAAGAGAAAAAAAAAAAAATCGGACCAAGCAATTTTAAAAAAAAAAAGACAAAAAGACAAAAAAAGGGTAGTAAGAAAAAGAGGCTCAAGGAATGGTAACTCAATGCTAAGTGCCCCCTCTCTAGGCACACAAGTGGAATAAATTAATAACCTCTATCTCTTGAAAGATAAAGGGGAAAACCTCTAGATCATCTTATGTGGCTATGAGGGTCAACACATGAAAACATGTTTTCCCTACCATCACATTCATTATATCACATGTTCCTAACTTAGAGTCCTAGGAAATGCATCTTGTCTTAAGGGTTTTCACATGTAATAGAGGTTATTTGTTGATGTTTGGTAGCTACGAGAGGTACTTTTCCTCCTAGGCAACCTTTCTTATATGAGAAGAATATTCTAGAAGCAAGAGAACCATTGAACAAATGTGGAAATACCCCAGAAGAGAAGTCGGCCTAGAATAATGAAGTGACACCATCCCAGAGGAGAATTCGACCCAGTAAGGAGGAAAAGAAGACTATAAATACAAGGCACCTTGGCTCATTTGATACACTCACTCACACTCTCTCATCCACAAAAAAGGAAGGTGCAAGTCTGAGGAAGGTGACACAACAACTACAATAGTAGAAGGTTCGTATTGTTAAGTTTTTGTGGTAACTCTCTCTTATTCGCTACCCTTAGTAGAGGTGCGCTACTCTTGTATGGTGTTTTTGTTTTAGTTGGGGTGGTATTTCTGGTTGTATATTTAGGTAGCCATTGTGCTAGGGTTTATCTGTTGGTTCATCGTTGGACTTGTTTGGATGAAATCTCTCTAAGAAAGGTTGTTTGGGTTTTTCCCCCATTTGGGGTATTCCCAGGATAAATTCTGATGTCTTCTTATGCTTGTTACTGCTACTCTTATTTTCAGTACATGATATAAATTCTAATGTGAAAGAAGATCTAAATATATTGGTAAACCTAATTTCCCTGTAAAATTGAATAAAATATAACATGATATCAGAGCTAGTTACCTTCAGAATAGTCTAACCACTAGAAGAAAAATCATATTTACCACAGTAACTTGTCGTTGCAGGTGCAGTGATCTTGCCGCTACAACAAACTCTATTTTTCAAGCTCATTGAGCACTATCCTAATATCATTGGGATTAATTCCTTCATTGGGAAGTTCTCCCTACCCTAGCGCACCCCCTACAACCTTCAAGTCGCAGTTTGGTGAAATCCAAAAATTTGAAATTTCTCAGATCTAGGGTTTCTACCAGTGAAAATAAGTACCAGTATGAGAGTTGAAGATAAACTGGATGGAGCAGATAACTTCATATCCTAGAAGCATAGGGTAATCCTCATTCTAGAAGAGAATGAGTTATTGGATCATGTCAACTAGGTACTTCTAGATCCAGAAGAAGACGAAGCCAAAGCAAAGTTCAGGAAGAATGAAGTCAAGGCCAAAAGGATCTTGATAGACTTGATTAAGGATCATCTGATACCAAATGCATCAGAATTGAAGACACCAAAAGAAATGTTTCATGCTCTAACAAGAATTTATGAAAGCAAGAACACCAGCCAGAAGCTTACTTTGAGGCATCAACTCCGAAATGTGACAATGAACAAGTCATAAATAGTCCTCAACTTTTTCATGAGAATATTGCATATTAAGGACTAGTTAGTAGCTATTGGAGACTCAGTAGATGATGCATATATTGTGACCACTACACTTAATGGATTTCCCTCCTCTTGGGACCCATTTTTTTAAGGGATTTGCCCAAGGAGTAAGTTTCCCAAATTCAACAAGTTGTGGATAGACTGTACCCAAGAAGAGTCTAGGTTGATATCCAAAACACAAAAGACAAATGATGATGAAAACCAAACTTTTGAAGCCCATGTGAATAAAAGGAAGGATAGAAGAGAAGCTAGTCCGAAAAGAGCTAAAATACCACATTACAAGAAGGATGCATCAACCGTCAGATGCTACAATTTCCAAAAGCTGGGACGTTATTCCTTTCAATGTCCTCATAAGAAGGAGAAAGGAAAGCATCATGCACATGCAACAGATACGAAGACAAAGGAATCAAAAGATGAAGAATGTGTATTTGTCTCAACACTCACAGGTACTATCACTCAGAGGAGTGATACTTGGCTCGTGGATAGCGGTGCTTCCAAGCAGTGATACTCGATTTAGAAGTTCCCTTACAAACTTGACAGAAAATAGCTTATCCCTTCAAGTGGAGCTTGGGGATGATTCTAGACATGCAATCAAAGGAGTAGGAGAAGCCTCACTTCAAATTGAATTAGGTAATCCTATTTCAATTAAATATGTGTTGTTTGTACAAGGCTTGAAGAAGAATATTCTTTCCATTTTTTCTTTAGAAGATAAAGTTTTTAGGGTAGCATTTGTGGATGGCCAAGTTCTATTGTGGCCCAAGAATTCAAACATAGATTTAGTGACTGTGATTGGTGTCTGAGGGGGGCGACTATATAAATTGAAGGGACACAAAAAACAAGTCCTTACACAATGATGTTAGCCATAATGAGCTATGGCACTGGAGACTTTCTCACCTAAACTACAGAGCACTACCAGTATTGAGAAAGATGGTTACAGGTCTACCAGACATGCAGGTAGAACATGATGAGGTTTGCAAAGAATGTGCACTTGGAAAGAATGCCAAGAAATTTTTTGCAAACAGTGACAGTAGATCCCAAGGGATATTGGACATCATACATCAAATTTATGCAGACAGATGATGGTGCCCTCCCTCGAAAATTTTGTATACTATGTCATTTTCATAGATGAATACTCAAAAAAGACATGGATATACTTCTTGAAAGTGAAGGATGAAATATTCAGTAAGTTTCAAGAATTCAAGGCTTTGGTTGAGAATTTATCTCGAAGAAATATTAAAATATTGAGATATGATAATGGAGGTGAGTACACCTCAAATGAGGTGTTGGACTCCTTTAGAGAAACATGGATTAAGAGGGAGTTTACAACTCCCTACAATCCCCAACAGAATGGGGTTGCAGAAAGGAAGAACAAATCTGTAGAATGTGCTCGTTTTACCATAGACAATATCACTATTGTCACCCAACCATGGGCTGAAGCCACCCTCCAAGCACCTTAACCTTGACAGAGAACCATTCTGGAAGCAAACCCTAGGCTAGATAGCCAAACAAAGGGTGGCGCACCTTTTTCCAAGGATAGGGCACCAAACAAGAGCTAATCAAAGAGTCCAAACCATAACCAAGAGATAGTCCAAGCAGAAACCAAAATCTTCTAGCTACAACAACTGCAACGACAACTCTCCTCCAAACTTGCGCACAAACTGGCCAACTACAGTGCACACAAGTGTTTCTTTTGCAGTTCTGAGAATGCCTGCCAGAATGAAGACTGGCCTCATGTATTTATACTAAATCTGGCAAACTACCTGGGCCGAATTCTCATTCAGGGTACTAATTCTTTAGTATATATTATTTCCTTTAGCCGACTTCTTCTCTTGGAGACTAATAACCTAATACAAGTCATTCACTTGAGCCGACTTGTCTTCTAGGGTTATTAACCAATCAATTAGGGTTTCTTCTTGCTTCCCGGAATATTCTATTCTCATTAGGTTTACATGTGGAGGTAAATACCTCCCACAACTACCATAATATCAACACTCCCTCCTAGCTAGGGAGGTATTGAAGGTAATGGTATTGAGCACAAACATACCATTCACCGGTAGCATCAACATAGTCGTACAGACTACCTCATGATTAGATCATGAGCACCATCATCACTATCAATGTCATCAACTGCATCATCTCTCGAAACCATACTCCATCTGAGTAATCAGACATGATTCTGGATAAGTCACTCACTCCATAGAGTGACACAAGAACCATTCTTCTAATCCAAACATATGTCCTAGAAGAATAAATGTCCTGGACCATTTTTCGTCTGGGAAATCTCTGTTCAGTGATCATTCATCTAGTTGATAATCATTTCCAACATTGTTGATAGTCTTCAAGGCAATCAAAACAATATCATTCAATAGAGCACCACTGTACACTACCACACCAAGTAGCACACATATATTTGATCAGTGACGTATATTCATAATCAATGGAACACATCCACCATAGTAGCATACATCTAATGTCTAGAGACATAGAGTCTCCATAACAGTCATTTGATATCAACCTGCACAGAAAATGTTGTTATGATATAAACTGAATCATCTGGGCCATTTCTTCCACTCACATTTGTGAGATCTGGAAGAGTATCTTCCCTCAGAGTAGAACATCAATGATGGGCTATTTGTACTATTCTTCTCAAGCAAGGAAGAATAATTGTCTTGATTTATGAGCCTAGACCATTCCCTATCCGCGACCATTCCTCTGGCACTAAACAAAGTGAAACCTGGAGATAATGAGTTTGCCCTAGGGAATGTTTGTCCCTGATTGCTAAACCTGGACCATTCACCTATCTGGGCCATTCCTTCAGCACTAAACAAAGTGCAATCTGGAGAGAATGAATCTTCCCTAGGGAATGACTGTCCGAACCATTTCCTAAGGAAATGATTGTCCTGCACCAACCTCCAAAACAAACCATTCTTCAAAACTGCTCACAACTGTGAGCTTCGAAAGAATGATTGTCTGGCAAGGCGGACCAGTCTTCTTGACCACTACTGAGAGTGATCATCAAGAAGAGAGATTGTCCTAGACCATTCCCCATGTTAACCACAATGGTAAATCGATGTCTATGGTACATCAACAATCCATCGAACCATTTTCATTACAAAAATGACCGTTTGATATGGACCATTTTCCGAACTGGAAAGGAACTACTCATCCTGGACCATTTTTCCAACTAAAAAATGACTGTCCATAATTCAATAACACATCAGTGCTCCCTCCCAACCTGGGAGTCATCTCTTCCTTTTTCAATAGGGAAGTCATCTCCATGAGCTCCATCTTGAGTATGCAAACTCTTTCATCTTGGGCAGAGGCTTTACCAAAATGTCTATTTATCTGCTCATCTGTGGAGATATATATATTGGAGAACTACTTTCTCTTTTTTGGACTTCATCACAGAGAATGTAATGCTTGATCTCAATGTACTTGGTTTTTCTGGAACACTGGTTTTCTCTGAAGGCTTCATATAGCTCTGATCATTGCAATATATCATAGTTGAATTCAACTCCTTTGTTTTCTGCTAGCTCATAACATCGTGGCAAGGCTCAAACTGGAACATATCCATGTGGCACTTCTTCTTTCATCATGAGAGTTTGTCATGGATTAGAAATCCATCATCCTGGACTTCTGAGTAACCATTCTTACTTTTATAATAGAATATTTTCACCACGCTTCTGTTGTGCATGAGAAGCTTTGCACCAAGTTGTTTGAGTCCGTACAAAACCTCATTTCATCTGCATACAAGGGTCTCTTTTTGGTGTACCTCAAAGCCTTGAGGTTGCTCAACATATGATCTTTGTTCAATTATTCTGGAGAACAACTTTTGCATTCATCTGATGTCAATTCCAACCCATGTATATTGCAGACGATATAATGGCTCATGTAGAGGTATGTCTGGTTTACTGGAAAAAAACAATCACCATAGTCTTCTCCCTCCATCTGGGAGAACCTCTAGTTCTGGATCTCGCAATGCTTACATTCATAATTCCTTCATACATTGTTCTTCATCACAACTTTCATTTCCTCTACTTGATTTCTTTTAGTGAGTTCATATCAGGTTGGTAATCTTGTGATTCTCGATACAATGACTGGTTGTTCTGGCTTTTCTTTATTTCTTGAAATCTTCATGTTCTTCCTCTTTAGCTCTTGGGTCCATGGAGTTTTTCTATAGATTTCATGCTCTGAAGATTCCAACTTCTTCCTTTCATCATAGGATCATGGATGTGGATGGACAACCATGGATACTTTAAGGCTTATTTTTGAAGAAGGCTTCTTCTAAAGTCAAAATGAACACGTACTGCTTTTCATGGCTGCTACCATGGATATATACTTCATCATCTTCAATGGATCATAGGATTAGCTCCCTCCTAAACCTTGTTTCATGTATGAATGCATGTTTTTCTTTTGGAAGTATATAATCAGCTCCCTCCATAATCCACGCTTTCGTCTGCATCCTTATTTCCTTTTGCAAGGTGTCATGAGTCTTTCTCCAGATTCCTCTTGATTGCTGACTTCTTTATGTCTTTAATTCTTCTAGGTTTCTTCAAGATTGATTCTGAATTCGACTTATCTTTCAGTTGGTACTTATGTAATAACTTTCACATGAATTGTTTGATGTACTTCATCCTTTCATGTGCGTTGTATGACTTGTATTCATAATTATATCAATCCTTATCTTGTTGTTTCTTCCATAGGCATAGTTTCTCTTTGAACATATTATCTTCCAAGAAATAGATATGCAAGATATGTACAGAAAACACGGTATGTTCAAGAACTATGAAGAGTATTGTTACCTTGTTTTAGAAGAAGAAGTTTGTTTTATCCTGCTCGGTATTCTTTGTAGGTTCCTTTTCTTCGACAACTAATGCTTTGCGTGTCTCCTTCCTTTTATTTAACTCGGGACAATGATTATTGTAGTGACCATACTTTCAACAGTTGAAGCATTGTATTTCTGACATATCTTTCTCTTGATTTGGCTTCTTCCTTGAACCAAACTTCCTTTTGTTCCTGAAATTCTTGAAACTTATTGTTAAGGCTTGATCATCGTACTTATTTTGGGGTTTCTCTTTTGCACTGATCCTTGATCCTTCTTGAGCACAACAAGTCCAAAGTTCTTCAAATGTAGGATACTCCTTCCTTGTGTTCATGCTTGCGGCAAATGCATCCCATGTCTTGGGAAGAC
>ML788170.1:37777-62491 GCA_009831015.1 Picea engelmannii | reverse complement strand
TCCCTAGGAGTAAGCCTAGACGGAAGAAGTACCTGCCAAGGTGACAGTGTGGGCAGGGACTTAGACATTGTGTCTCCGAGGGCACACTAAGTGAGCCGGACTTAGCTCACGTTTGCAAGTGTGCATTAGGGCGACAACACCTAGTACTAAGGGTTTCACAGGTGTTTGAAGGACTAAGCACAAATTATTCAATTTATTGTTCCTAAAGGACAAGGCACATTTTTCTAGCAGTTCAGATCGAAAAAATGGCAGTAACTAGTCTCAGGTTGGATGAAGCATGGGAGTTATTCAACAGTCCGACGGAGGAATCTGGGATACATGTGGAGGTTGGTGGTGATGCCAAGTATGCAGTGAAGTGTGAGGGAACTATTTTGTTCAAGCTTGAGTCAAGTGGTTTGTTGGAAGCCCAAGATGTGTTATATGTACTAGTGACAAAGAACGGGGAGCAAGAAGCTTCGAAGGGAGAACAATGTTCACAGGCTTCCAATTTAGGGAGTCAACCTTCAAGTGGGGAGGAGTTATCCCCTTCCAACTCTGTTAGGAGACCCAAATGGTTCATACAAACATTGAGGGATGCTCAGGAGCATGTCGAGTCTCTTAGGAGTATAGTCAGGGAGAGAAACTATCCGAGGAAGTTTCTAAACTTCGTGGTGCTAATGAGCAGCATCATTGATTAAGAGTCTTCCAGTGTTCAAAAAGAAGCAAACCAATAGAGTGGTGGGATGCCATGGTGCAAGATGATGTGTGGGACATTGTGTTAGGATTGGAGGGACAACTAATTCCATGTTGCTCTTCCAAAAGTACATTCCTCGCTAAGAGGGAGTGTTGATGTCTGTAGCATTGGACAAGTACTTCCGCATAGGTTTAAGTGTCTAGATGTGTGGAAGTCATCTAAAGCCTTCGACCTTAGTAATTTATTTTAATTATTAAAGTAAAGTGCTTTTTATAATTAAAGTGAATTTAATTTAATAAAATGCTAAGGTTATTAGCATTAGTGAATTAAATGAATCTTAGCCATTGATCTCAAGTGAGGTGAGTTCTAATCTCAACCATCAATCACTATGGAGATTAGGGTTATGTTTGATTCGACCACAACTCAAGATTATAAAAGTAAGGCTAGGTAAAGGAGAAAGACATCCACCTGAAGAGCAAAGGACTTTTGCAAGCGCTTGAGTCACAAATGACTATGACTCAAGGGGATCAAGGACAAGAGCACATAAGAGAAAAGGACTTTTGCTCATGTGCTTGAGTCATCCACTCAGGAGCAAAAAATGACTTTTTCTCAAGTGTTTGAGTCATGAAGCACTGAGACTCAAGGGGATCTCAGATAGGTGAAGAAGGAATTCCATTTAGAGATCAAGTTCAAAGGAGAAAAGTGTAGGTAGTGCGGCAAGGAAAAGAAAACCCAACAACCAAAAATCTAAGGACATATTTTTGGGATGCAAATCTGAGGTACCAACAGGCAGATCTAGCAGATCTTAGGTACCAATGGACAGATCTAGTGCATATCTAAGGCACAGATGGAAAAATCTAGCAAATCTGAGGTGCCAACAAGAAAATATAACAAATCTGAGGTACCATTGGATAGATCTAGTGCAGATCTGAGGTATCAGCAGGAAGATCTGTTAGATCTAAGGTACCAGAAGGTAAATGATACATATCTGAGGACCAACAAGCAGATCTAGTGCAGATCCAAGTGTCTAATAGACAAATCAAGTAGAGGGTTTCTTTAGGGCCAAAGTTGTCAAGTTTGATGTAATTTGTGTTTTCCTCAGTGGGTCATTTTCCTAATAAGGGAGCCCTTGTAAGCTTAGAGTCCTTATTAATGAAAATATTATTTGAAGGGCGTAATTTTTGTGTGCATGTGTGAAATTTGGTTTTTAGTTTTTTCTTCCATTGTTTTTATTTCTAGCCAGTATATTTTATTCTATGTGTTGTAATTTATTTTTCAACAAGGAAACCCACAAGGTAGGAAAGTATCTAGGTGTTGGGGATGGTGAGATTTTTCAACATGGTAACTGGGCATGATCAGTTCAATAGGGTGGAGGTAACTCCCCCTTTTCCCATACTTCATGCCCCCGCCCCACTTTCCTTTTATCATAACAAACTTCTTTTAGGGCTAAGGGGTGGAGGTCAATGCCTCCCTTTGTCATGCCCCATACTCTACATTTCCTAGATCTTCCCATGGACTACCCATAATCTTTTGTAGTCATGTTCCTCTACAAACTTGTACACTCTGAGTGGGCATAGAATTCCAACATGGCAGATGCCAAGGTATGTTGTTGAAGGAGGGTATGGTAAGTTCTCATTGTGGAGGAGGGTCTCACCATGTTCAATTCGACATTAGGGAAGCAAAATGTCATTTATGGAATGGTCGGGTTTTGTGGAGTTCATTCTTGATTACAATAACGAAGGACAAGAATTGTTAATTGTGGGCCAATGCATTGTCTAAAGTTTAAACATTAACCTTTACCTATAAAACTTAAATTTAATAATATAAAACTAAAAGCATTTGCATTTATGACATGGAACTGCAAAATAGTGGGTGATTAAAAAATTATTAAAACACAAAATGAGGTCTCTTTATTGACGAGGACCATTTTCAAGCACATTCTCTAGGAAGTTTAAAGTATCGACATGCTTTTTCATATTAATGAGATGTATTTTTTTAATTCGAATTGCATTTTTTCAGTACCATTACAATATTTTTTTAATAGTTTCGAATCCAAATCCAAATTCCTACATGGTAATTATTTAATCAAGCATATTAAGCATGCACCATGCTACACAACAATTAGATATTTGAGAGTGCTTTTAACTAAGATCTACTAAAGTCTCATACGAGAAAAATAGTGAACATTGAACAAGATTTTACAAAGGAGAAAGAAACATGATGATAACTAACTCTAGATTTAGCCCTAAATCACACAAACCTAGTTCAATGATCACTCACCCTCATTCAATGCATGGATGTTTAGCTTATCTATGTTCTATATAGTTCTTCCTTACTCGTCATGGACCCTAATATATGGAGATAATGACCAACAACATTGTCGTCATATTAACTTTTGAGGTTACTCCGAAACTGTTTTCACCTTGCTAGGAGACCACTAGGTCTCCTAGCCCCTTGGTGATGCTTCATGGACATATGGATGGCTCGGTTTGGGTGGATACTTGGTCTTGGTTGGAGTGCTATCATAGTGCCCTTTCCTAGGAGAATGTTACATCGATCGACTCTAACACATTAGGTGCACACAATGGGAGAGTTAGTGGCTCGATTAAGGAAGGTACCTACCTAGGAGATGTGTTAGGCACTTGGAGGAGGGCACTTAGCCCTAGGAGCTTGGGACCATGTGATATACACCTTGGAAGTTGGAAACTTGACATGAGGATGCTTAGGTTGAGAAGCATACTTCATGGAGCTTGGTTGTGGACTTGGACACATATATTGAGGAGGAGCATTTGAGCTTAGTGAACACATTGGCACACATGAGAGGGACATCGAGCACATGAGAGGAAATGGGGCATGTTGTTGGAGGAGGAACACCTTGCATGAGGACACTCATATACCACTATGGAAGATTAGCTTTGGACTAATAGCTTGTTGGGGAGTGCGCCATCCTAGAGTAGGGGCGTTGAGCCTTAGGACATTCATTCTTGTATGATGTTTCACCTTGGGGTTTGAATAAACCCTAGTTTGACATGTGTACATGTATTGTAGAGCGCTCCATGTGGGGTTTCCTTGTTGGTTACTCGTATAAACTTATTTCCTTGTTTCATGTTAGTCTCCTTCGGCTATTGTATATATAAAGGGAGGAAAGAGCTACATCATATCATTATCATTGTTGTACTCTATTCTATCTTTGTATTGTCTTGGAGAGTTCTTATAGGGGAAAAACCCCGAAGTTCATGAGGAAACCCTAAGAGAATATGAGAAGAGAGAAAGAGAGAGATGTCTTGGTTGTCCTTGGAGAGATTATTCTTGTGAGATGCTAGGATTTCCTCTTATGAGAGGCTAGGGTTTGTATTATGCAATTAAACCTTAGAGAAGAAAATGACTTATGGAGATCATAATGGTTCTTGTGGCTCTTGTTGTAGCATCAGAGCTTCTACCCTAGTAGATTGTGTGGAGAGTGGAACTAATGCCTTGCATGATTTTAGTAGCCTTGTTCTTGTGTAATGCATGGAGGCTAGGGAAAGATCATGGAGAACCTAGCTTGATAAATGTTGAGCTCGGTGTGAACCTTGCTTAGAAGAAGACTCTACTATTGTATTCTTGATATTTCATGGAGGTCTTGGTGCTTGTGTTGATGCAAGAGTTGACAATCTTGGGTTTGACTCAAACCTTAGAATGGACATGTAGACATGGAGGCTAGTGCTAGAGTTGTCTTGCCATATACTTATGTGGTGCAACGTGGCTAGGGTTTGTAAACCCTATGGAAGACAAGAGCAATAATGTAGAGAGTTTGTGTGATACAAGCTTGGTGTATGTGGTGAGAAGGACTTGCTAGTGTTGATGCTATCATGTTGAGGATCTTTAGTGGAGTGACTAGCTTTGGTTGAAGTAATCCCTAGCTAAGAGTTGATGTCTACGGTTTTCTTGTGGTTTCCCTAGCTAGGGTTTCGAGAGCTCGGCTTGTACCAAGTTTGTAATAAAGTTGTGGTATGTAGTCGTAATTAATCTTTCATATATATATATATATATGAAGTTTCCATCTAGCCAAATTTTGTGTACTTGCATATTTGATTTTCAACTTATGTTATTTTCATGATTGAGTATATTTCAGCTCTTGTTGTACATGGTGATTTAACATAACATATGGTTGAATTAAGTGATTTAATACATATCTAGAATATAAAGGAACAAATTCATTGTTGTTATAATATGTTGTAATAAGACATTTTAAATCTATTATATGTTTTGCATTAGATAAATTTTGAGGTCAACAATGGACCTCAAAACAAAACATGGGCTATCAACATCAATTTTAAAAGAACCAAAAGGATTCAAGATGATGTCAACCATAAAGGTAAATAGTTTTGTAGGGAAAAGGAACTACTTTTTAATCATATTTTTGACTTATCTCTTGTAGGTTTACTCAAATTTCAAGTGTAGGCACTCATTGGATGCGTAATTTTATTTTGCATCCAACTATCTAAACTTGAAATTCGAGTAAACCTACGAGGAGATAAGTCAAAAATACAATAAAAATATAGTTTTCTTTATTTCCCTTTGAAATTCATAACTCTTATTTTATTGATTCCTTGCTTTTGAACATCTTTCCTCATGGGACGCCCTCTCTAGCCGTCCTCTTCATATCTCTCATCCTCCTTTGCCTCCTCCTATCCTTAACTAGCCCTCTCCCTCGTGGATGGCTCCATCCATGTCTCTTCCTTCCTCTTCCTTCCCTCCTAAGTCTAGGCTACAATAAAAATATAGTTTTATTTTTTCCCTTTGAAAATTCATAACTCTTATTTTATTAGATTAACTCTTATTTTATTATTATTATTAGGAGACCCATTTTAGACCTCAAAATTTATCTAATGAAAAATGTGTCTGAAACATTGTAGCATTGTGGTATTGAAGTACACTCAAGTTGTGTTTATTCCCTTGGACTACCAAGTGAAATCAGGTTGAAGGGAAGTGAAATATTACCACTGTAATTTAATATTTCATATGAGCCCTAAGTTGAAAGATCACAGAGATTAGATCCAGGAAACCTCAAGTAAATGAGGTGAAATTCCTGAATTGCATTATTTCCTTTATTCTAAAAAATTTTACATGGTTTCAACACTAATGGACTAGTGTCTTCTTGTTGATTTGAAGGTTAGATATTTAGTTATTGTACCTAGAAATGGGTTTTGGGTGTTGAAACCCTAGTGTGCTTGAGATGAGCACTTATGCCTATAAAGGCTTGATGGGTTGAAATCCTAATTGATTTTTTGATGAAAGTGTGTTTTCACATGTGATGGTTGGTAGATATACTTTAGTGATGATTGTTATAGATTTATTTTCAATGGGTGTGATGCCCAAGAGAACTTGTGGAAAGTGGTTGATTTGTTCCAGTGGATGCCAGTGTGTTCCCACCTATGATGGGTGGTAGATCTACTTGATTGTTCATTGGTATGGATTTATTTTCAGTAGGTGAGACGTCCAAGAGGACTTGTGATAGGTCGTTCATTTCTTCCAGTGGATACCAATGTATTCTAAGTCATTTATGGATGGCATAGATTTATTTTGCATGGTTGAGATGCCCAAGAGAATATGTGATAGGTGGTTGATTTGTTTTAAGGGATGTCAATGTGTTTTCCCCTCTAATAAATGATTCACCTAATCCATTGATGGATAGTATGGATTTATTTTCAACGAGTGTGATGCACAAGAGGACCTACAATAGGTCGTTGATTTTTACTACTAGATACCAATGTGTTTCACCTATGATAGGTGGAGGATCTACTTCAATGATCATTAGTATGTGATCTATATTTCAACATGTGTGAATGCAAAGAGTAAATGTAACAAGTGGTTGATCTATTCCAATGGATGCTAATGTTTGAAGTGGAATAATGCCCATGATAGACATGTTTAACCATTGGATTGTTTGTTGGTTTTTGGAGTCGAGGATGGGCTTATTCATTTTGTAATATATTGTTGAGTATTGGCTAATTTGTTATGGTTGAGTTGTGACTCGAGGGTTTGCATGAATGGAAACCTTGCTCAGTGTCAATGGAGGGAGCTTCCAATGTTAYCCCTTAGGGATAGTATTGGTTATACATCTTGTACATTTGTGGAGAGATTGATAATGGATGTGATCACTAGTGTGATACTAAGTTATTGGTGATCTTGTGCATTTGTACTTTGTACTTGATGAGTGGATCTTTCATGTTGTATTMTTCATCTGTACTCCTGTCTTGGAGAATTTGGCATTGAAGAAGGTGTGGAATACCTAACTTCGAGATAGGTTCAAACCATGTGGTGGTGGTCAATGATTGATTCCTAGCTTGCAGTTAAGGGAGTAGTGATGATTATCAATTGGGTTCTCTCAAGGAGAGGGAGTTGACCATGATGATACTTTTGCTTCAAGATTCTCTCAATGAGAGGAAGGTGACCTTGTTGAGGTTGTTGCTTTAGTTGTTGAGGTTTTGAGGTGCTTGAGAGGGATTCTCATAGTAGCAATTTGATAATGACCCTTTATGGGTTGTTGTTAGTCTTACCATAAGCTTGTATTTTAGGATCGATGAATTGAGATGTAAGCAAATTTTATCTTATGCTTTCACAAATCTAATTTTCTTGTATAGGTCTTGTTGGAGATGTGATTATTTTTGTGGGTTATCCCAATCAACACTTTTGATGTGGTCCAATATATTTTGACATGTGATGACTTTAGGTATGTTGATGTTTTGACAGATTATTGTGGATGTATTCCTTGTTCTAAAGTGATTTCAAAGTTTTGTAGGATGTAGTGGTCCAGGGTTATGTTCCTTTGATTTCTTAGATGGTCATTGTTCTCTTGAAGACCCTAGAAAAGGGATAGAGGGAGTATCTTAGTTTGGTGGTGTAAACCAAGTGGCTTTGTTGTATTCTCCTTGCATGTTCATCATTTGAAAGCAGTTGTAGATTTCTTGGTTGATTTCTTAGGGAGAGACATACCTTCATGCACAGTGATTGCTTGGATGTTGAGGTGTAGATACTTGTACTTGTGGGTATTACTCTTGTAGAGTAGGCGTGGTGTTCAATCATGGTGGAGGATTCTTTCATCTTTGTGGAGGCACTAGAGTTACATGTTGCAGATTCATAGGGAGCTGATTGGTGTTACAAAAAACATTTTTCTCATAAATGAGTATTAGTTTTTAGGGTTACTCCATAAATGTTTATGCCTTGCTAGGAGAGTGGTAGGTCTACTAGCCCCTTGGTGATGCCTCATGGACATATGGATGCCTCAATTTGGGTGGATTCTTTACCTTGGTTGGAGTATTAGCATAGTGCCCTTACTTAAGAGGTTGTTGCCCTAAATGGCATGATGACTATCCCATTGGGTGCACACAAAGGAGGAGTTGATTACTCGATTAATGGAGGTACCCACCTAGGAGGAGCACTAGGCACCTGTAGGAGTGCACTTGTCCCTAGGGAGCTTGGGACCATGTGATATACACCTTGGAGGTTGGACACTTGACTTGAGGTCACTTAAGTTGAAGAGCATACTTCGTAGAAGTTGGTTGCAGACCCAGACACATGTTGAGAAAGAGCACTAGAGCGTAGTGATCACAATAGCACACATGACAAGAGCATTGGGCATATGAGAGGACATGTGGCACACAATTGGAAGAGGAGCATCATGCACAAAAATACTTATATACCACCATGGACAAGAATTGTTGGACTATCGTCTTGTTGGAGAGTGCACCATCCTGGAGGAGGGGCATTGGGCCTTAGGAGATTATGCTTAGAGGGTGTTTCATCTTGGGGGTTGGATAAACCCTAGTTTAACTCTTGTACATCCTTATATTGTAGAGCACTCCATGTGTGGTTACCTTGCTAGTTACTTGTATGGACTTAAGTCTTTATTTTATGTTCTATTGTACATATAAATGGAGGAAAGAGCTTTGTCATATCATTATCGTTATTTCACTCTATTAGATCTTTGTATTGTCTTGGAGAAGTCTTGTAAGGCCCAAGATGTTAGGATTCAAAAGGAAATATTAATAGAAGACGAGAAAGAGAGACATCTCGATTGTCCTTTGAGAAATTGCTCATGTGATGCTAGGTTTGCTCTTGTGTGATGCTAGGGTTTGTATTATGCAAGTAAACCTTAGAGAAGAATATGACATTGGGGATAATGATGGTTCTTGTGGATTTTGTTGTAGCATCGGGGTTTCTACCCTAAAAGGCATGGAGGGTGGAGCTAACACCTTGCAAGATTTAGTAGCCATGTTCATGTGTGATGCATGGAGGCTAGGGCAAGATCATGGAGAACTTAGGTTGGTATGATGCCTTGGTTAGAGAAAGACTTGGTTATTGTATTCTTGATGTTCCATGGAGGCCTTGGTGTCTATGTTGATGCAAAAATTGAAGATCCGAGGTTTGAGGACTCAAGCCTTAGGATGCAACATGTAGACTTGGAGACTAGCACTAGAGTTGTCTTGCCATGTACTTGTATGATGCGATATCACTAGGGTTTGTAAACCCTAAGGAAGACAAACACTAGTGTAGAGAGCTTGTGTAATACAAGTTTGGTTTATGTGCCAAGGAAGATTTGTTGGTGTTGATGCTAGTGTGCTAAGGAACTTTAGTGGAGTGACAAGCTTTGGTTGGGAGTAATCCCCAACTAGGAGTTAGTGGCTAGAGATTTCTTATAGTTTTCCTAGCTAGGGTTTGGAGAGCTTGAATTGTATTAGTGTTGTGAGTAAACTATGGTATGTACTTGTACTTCATCCTTCATATATATAAAGTTTATAACCGTCCAAAATTTTTGTACTTGTAGATTTGATTTTCAACTTATCTTATAGTCATGATTGAGTAGATTTCGGCCCTTGTTGATCATGCTAATTTGGCATAACATATAGTTGAATTGGTTCAGTGATTCAACATGTATCCGGAAGATAAATGAACAAATTCGTTGTTGTTATAATCTACCGTAATAAGACGTTTCATATCTGTTATATGCCTTGAAAGGTGTGCCCTAAGGGATATAGAATTGTGGTATTGAAGTACACTTATATGATATTTATTCTCTTGAACTGTTAGATGAAATTGTGTTGAAGTGAAATATCTTTGCGGTAATTTAATATTTCAGGTCAATCCTAAGGCTGAAAGTTCATAGGGATTAGTTATGGGAAACCTCAAGCAAATGAGGTAAAATTTCTGAATTGCAGTGATTGCCCGATTCTTGAAATTTCCACACACCCATCCATGAAGAAATCAAAGTGTAATTACACACACACACACACAGCCTAAGCCCAAGCAATTAGCTCAACAAGTTGTCCCTAATGTTGTTGGGCATTTGGCTAGTTCTATGCCAACAGGTCCATAGCGTGAATCCCCCTCAATGAGGAGCACTAGTATATGCCAACAGGTTTACTAGAACCGTCAGCTCAAGCCATCTTGCTGATGGGTAGGCCATAGGTCACAAGTTCAAATGCGGTCAAGTCCCTTAGGGTTACCAACTGCTACTGTGGATAGCAGTTGAGATGCCCACCATCTAGATATTTCGGGGAAGAGGGGGGGATATCATGAGATTTTCCTTAGGAAAAATGTGTGTGTGTGTGTGTGTGTGTGTGTGTGTGTGTGTGTGTGTGAGAGAGAGAGAGAGAGAGAGAGAGAGAGAGAGTTGCATTTCTAGACTCTAATTTGCATTACCTATCTAGAGACTAGAAAAGGATAACAGAATCATTGAATTGCAGTCAAGCCAATACTTTTTAGATATCCTAGATGAAGCATTTCCATTGACAATAGGGAACTAGAACTCAAGTCCCAAAAATTACAAATATGCTTTCCAATGATTCAATATTTCAATTTTCTTTAAAATTGTAATGTCCTCAAAGCTCACTTGGAAATTTTTTAATCATATTTGTCAAAATAAACTCTGCTTCAGTAGATTCATTGGCCAATCAATGTTCACACTGGTGGCTCCTTCCAATGTTTCAAGAAAGCATAAAGGACAAAAGGATACAGCACACAGGATGCACTATGGCTTTTGGGCGCACTCAAATGCACTATCTCCAAGTATCTCCCGACTGAACTATGGTTATCTAAGGGACCTATGGCCAAACCCTTTCAGAAAACTACATGGGCAAATGAACTGGTGATACAGTGTGGTCCGTGGGATTTTACCCAAATGCACCCCCTTTCCTGGTTATCTCTGGCTACAGCCCACCCATCCTCCAGCATGCATTGAAAAATACAAATTGATCCTAGCACAATGCAGAGAGAGAGAGAGAGGCAGTTTTGAGCAAGATCCAGCTTTTGGAGAATTTAATTAGGTGCTGTAGACTTCCAAACAAAGGCAACATGAGTAATAAGTCTTAGCCACTAATGGATTAACATCACTTCGTTGCAGACTGTCGGGTATGAGACTTCTATAAAATCCAATCTTATATGAACCATAAAGCTAATGTATGAGATATAACGGACAAGAGAGCACACAAACAAATCAACACATTAGGAGTTTCCAAAGAAAAGGATTTAATTTAGCTAAAATAAAACCTCCATATCAAGGCAATATGGCATATTAATCAATGATACAAAAGAAGCGCAATTTTATTTGAAGGAGAGAATTTTAACAAACTATAGATGGAACACTGTAATTGAGTAGCATTTTGGGTTTCCGTATTTTCCTCGTTGAGATAGTCAACGTGCTTCTTCTCTCTATAGTATTCCATTTTGTAGAGCTTCTTGGTTAATTTCCCCAAATATTTTGTAGTTAAAATCATGTCATAGCATGGACTTCCATTGTGAACCCTTTTCACAAACAACTGTGCCTGTGCATCACTTTGTGGAGCTCCTTCTGAGGCTGATGCATAGCCTTTTTTCCAATTCTGGCATGACAAACTGTATGGCTGAACCTCTACATGATTAATACTTACATGCTGTTCAGATTGATCCGGAATTTCTTCAGCAAACAGTTTTAATCCTATCTCTGCTCCTTGCTTATGCACAAACCCAAAGAATCCTGGATCCGCAACCACAGAAAGATCATTTAAGCTGCATATCTGCATTTCACAAAACCATCTGTTACACTTCAAATGCAGCAACTCACACGAGAAGTTTCTAACAGATTTCAGAACACCAGGACAATTAAAAGGACATTGCTTTGAACGAACAGAGAGGTTTACAAGGCAGCTGTGTAGTAATGCATAGAAGTTATATAGATAGCATAAATAAGAGAGGCTGTTGAGATTGAAAGACATCAGAATTGCCTCAATCACGAGGATGGACATCAAATCAGTAGAACTTGGCCCCCAATGCATGTTAACAACTCTCAAGTTTAGGTTCTTGTTCCTGTAAAGAAACCTGAATGGCTATAATGGTTTTGAAGAAGCTTGAGGGGAGAAAATGACTTGATAACCATAATCAAGGTCAGCCAATCATAAATGTGAAGAATTCATTAAATACAAGTATAAATAAGGTTAGAGAGAGGTGTTAATATCCTTGGCATCGTCTTGTGCTGAATATAAACCGCCAATAGAAAGCTTGAAACATTGACCAGAAATGGATCCCATCATAGAAAATCCAGAAGAACCCTACACCAATATGAAAGGTTTCTGTTTTCTCCCATATGATTTTGCTACAGAATACAAAACAGTTTATGGATACTTGAGCATCATTCAGATAATTGGGATATCTGCATATAGTTTTCTTCAAGGAATCACAACCAGTGCAAATTGGAGATTGATTGGTTTGAACTTTGTTTTCATTTGCATCCCACTCACAAATCACCCTAATGGAAGGGATGCTCAAGTTCTGACTAAGAAAGGAATCATTTCAAGGACCAACTCTTATTGAAGAAATTTAGGAATATATTTTCAATATGTTTGACTCATAATTAAGGTAATACAACTCTAGCAAGGGTAATATGAAATCAATGTCAAGATAGATCTTAAAAAACCCTACGGCGGGAACCACTGGGTGTGAAATTGTCAGTTATGTAAAATATCTGCACATGGACCTCAGCATCCACATTAATCACACATGAATGAGGCTACAACCTGGGAAATGCAACTGTAAGTGTGTTGTCAAACACGACAATGTCAAATAGATAAAAGAAGCTGAGAAATGGAAGTATTATGTATTTATTTTTCAGTACAATCTAAGAGGATTCCAACCATTCTGTTATAAATTATTAACATGTTATATAACTGCTATGCAGACCAGCCCAAGGGGTTAGCTCAACCAGTTGTTTCCAATGTTGTTGGGCATTTGGCCACTTTGAATCCCCTTGGATGGGGCACACCTGTCTAAGCCAACAGGTTTACTAGGGATGCCATCCACAAATGTGAAAAAGCATCCTTTGGATTTCTCTATGAGGATAAGTGCTATGCAGATATTGTTCCAAAGGAAATGTGCTATGCAGATATTGTTCCTTCTTTGATTGCCACTATTTGCATGATTTCTTTGCATTAGTAAATGATAAATATTTTATCAATAAAGAGATCTAAGAACGGGGTTAGATTTCTTGTGTCTCTGAATGTTAAGGAAGGGAAGCTACATAATATATGCTTTGTAATTTTAAATGAATACAGAAGTGCATACCTGAACATATTGTATGCCCCGTTCAGTCAGCCTTTCAAGAATGCTTTGACTTAACAAAGAACCAACTATGCTACCAGGCCCTGTTGGTGCCTGGATTATTTTCCAAGGAGATTCCAAAAGGATTTTATTTGCCCCGCTGTCATTAGAGATGCTGATACAAGGAAGACTTTCTTGTGTTATAAACCAGACCTGCATTGCAAAAGCCACAGCATAAATAAACTGGCCAAAGATAGATTCAATACAGGCACCAGAACAGAAAAAACTGAAAACAATTAAGATTCCCCTGAACTCTGCCCAAGGTATAATTTAAATACTGAAAAGCTATAAGCCATCAAAAAGGTAGGCAGACATGACATCTTGTGGGATAAACTAACTCGACATAGCTAAGGTGCACAGATATGGATACAAACACTGTTTGGCATGGATACAGCATATTTTTGGAAAATTAGGATATGATACTGCTAGGATAAGAGAAATGCGCACACACACACACATATAAACCATGAGATAATAAAATTTCAGATGAATTTCGAAAATAAGGCCAAAATGAGAATTATCAATAAAGTGTATAACGTATAACTTGATTGGTAAGAAATTAGGGTTAGAATTCTTTCTTTCTTTTATGTTTTTTTACATTTTTTCGTTATGTCTTAAGAGTTGTCTTTGACTGAATGTTAGGTAGATGTCATGTTGATGTTTTAGTAGCATCGGATAGGTACTTCCACGTGTGTTTGTGTCTAACATGTGGGTGTCGTCCTTAATGCCTCTCAAAACCTTAGGAAATTCACTTTATTAAGTGATTAATAAAATGAATGTACTTTTGTAATAAAGTGAGTTTAATTTAATTAAATGCCTAAGTATTTGGTATTAGTAATTAAATTAAGTCCTAGCCATTAGCTCTAAAGTGAAGGTGATATTTAATCTCAGCCCTTGATCACTTTGGAGATCTAGGGTTTTGAATTTAGGGTAAACTCAAGGTTATAAAAGGTAGCCTATGTGCAAGGATGACACACATAGATACACACAAAGTGAGAGAGTGAGCTCTCATTGATTGGGTGGAGAAGGACATTCATCCAAGTGTGCACGGCAGGGGCTGAAGAAAGGAGCAAAGGGGCAGCAAGGGAGATAGCAGCCAACCAGCAAGATCAAAGGATTGATCTTGAGGTTTGTAGGGCTTGACTATCTATTGTTTTGTATTCCCTAAGTGGACCATTATCCCAAAAAGGGAGCCCAGATTAATAATAATAAATCTCAGAGAACTGGTTTCAACCTTCGGGGTTTTTCCAGGGGTAATTTACCCAGAAATATTTTGTGCAATGTGTATGGTTTCCATTTTATTTGCTTTCGTTGTATGATTCGTTAAATAACTCAGTTGTGCTTTTATTCAATAATTCAGTTTTATTCTGAATTATTTGTCAGTGCTGGATTCCGAAAAATTAACATGGTATTAGCATCATGAACTCTGAGGAAGCCAGATTTGCAGAGGAGAGATTTTTTCTGAAGAGGGAAATTTGCATTTTTCTGCAGGAGTAAATAAATAAATAAAATATAAAAAAAAAATAAAGAAAGGAGAATTGTACTGTTGAATTTTCAATTTCCATATCTGATAATTATTGCCTTATGATTTTTAAACAGATTTTAATGCCATCTCAACCAATAGACACAATATTTTTACCCTAGGAAACCCAACCTTGGGAGAAAACCCAACAACTTTTCTATAGAAGAAATCAATCCAAGATATTACCAGTACATCACCATCAAATAGCCAAAATATTATCCAAAGAATATCCTACCCAAGCCTAGCGCCTTCCAAGAGCTAGCGCATAAGACCAAGAGACCAACCACCTCAAAAATAGTGTGAGTTTCACTCCAATAGCCAAGTATAGCAAAAATTTCAAATGCACCCTTCTTCACCACTATGCCACTGCCTCAGCGAACTATGTCACTGCCTAATGCACACTTGCTGAGGAGGAATTGTGAGATGATGAAATGAAATGATCCAGCCTTATATTTATACACATTAAGTCACCTTGAATTTACATTTGGGGCCGACTTCTTCTTTGGTCTTCAACATCTTCTTTAATTGCTTTCTAGGGTTTCTTCAATAGTTTGATGGCCCGACTTGTACTTCTTGGCATTTGTTCTCTTCTAGAAAAGTTGTCCATGAGCCTTGTTGATGTGACATCTCCCCACATGCACGTCTAATCAATATAGGGCTCTGATGTTGAGTAAACCCACGGAGAAGCCCCTCATCACAAGAGGTCTCTCAAGCCTACATCTTCAACATTAGACTAGACTTGTAAACAAGTCAAACCTGCCCTATTAAAAAATTAGACCACTCCAACCTGGAGCAGGCATGTGATAGCATCTCGAGTCTCTATCACTCCTTGTCAAATCAGCATGACTAAGGAGAAGACTACACCTGGGCCATTCACCACTAGCCAAATCAGCATGGCCCCATGAGTGAATGTATCATCCTCCCTTGGTCAAATCAGCATGACCAATCTAGGAGGATGCATGCCCGATGCTACTAGCTGGAGAAACAATAGCACCTTGAGTCTCTATCACTCCCCGTCAAATCAGCATGACTGAGGAGAAGACTACGCTTGGGCCATTCACCACTAGCCAAATCAGCATGGCCCCATGAGTGAATGTATCATTCTCCCTTTGTCAAATCAGCATGACCAATCTGGGAGAATGTCTACTTGATGTTCCCCAAACATCAACACTCCTTCTCAACAAGGGAGAAATTTTACATCATGCCAAGCTTGTCTTTGAAGTATACAAACTTCGCTCTAGACAGAGGCTTGGTGAGAATGTCTACAATCTGCTCATCTGTGGATATGTACTGGAGCTTTACTACTCCCTTCTGCACCATGTCTCAGATGAAGTGATATTTGATCTCAATGTGCTTCGACCTGTCATGAAATACCGGATTCTCTGAAAGCTTGACACAACTTGATTGTCACAATGTATCATGGTCATCTCTAGCCCCTGATCAAATAGTCCTGCAAGTAGCTTCCGAAGCCATACTGCTTCGTGACTTACGACACTGGCTGCAATCTACTCTGCTTCTATTGTATTGAGTGCTACAAAAGTCTGCTTCCTTTTAATCCAGGATATCATAGTCGATCCTAAGTTGAAGCAGCATCCCGAGGTACTCTTTCTGTCCACTGCACTCCCTTCCTAGGCAGAATCAGTATATCTCTGCAGCCTCACTTCACCATCTAAGATATATCTCAGACCATATCCAATTGTACCACGCAGGTACCTCAACACATGCTTTGTTGCAACCCAATGGAAGTGCCTTGTCTCAACCATAAACTGGCTTAGGGTGCTCACTACAAAGCAAATATCTGGCCTGGTGTTAACCAGGTACATCAAGGATCCAATCAACTGCCTGTACATAGTAGGATCCACCAAATCTGAATCTAAAGTGGAATCACTTAGCAACTTAAGATTTATCATCATAGCAACTTTGCCTTCAGACTTGAGTTTGATGCAACAAACAATGTGGCCGAGTATGAGGCACTTTTTCTTGGTTTGAAAATTGCTAAGGATATGGGTATCAATATTCTAAATGTCAAAGGTGATTCAGACCTAGTAATTCGTCAAGTCAAAAATAAATATGCATGCAAAAGTGAGAGCTTGAAAAGGTATAGAAATGCCATTTGGGATACTATAGAGCTTTTTGATGCTATAGATCTAATTGCAATCCCTAGGGATCAAAATAGCTTGGTTGAAAGTTTGGCAGTAGCAGCTTCAACCCTCTAGCCCTCAAAAGATCTGATAAAAGGAAAAGGAAAGTTGGAAATAATCTTTAGGCCTTCAATCCCAGACAATATTGATCCTTGGCAAGCTTTCAAGGATGATGAACAAATCTTAAGGTTCATCCATAATGTTAAGGAATTCTCAGGTTTCAATGTCAGTTACAAAGAGGAGGGGAAAGATTATGTTGATGGAGATAATCCAATAAAAAATCCAGTTCTTAGAGGAATAGCTTCCTTAGAGAATATTTTTGACAAGCATGATATGTATAAAAAGAAAAAAGAAGTAGTAAAGCCTAGCAGTTATATTGAAATGAACATTGGGATAGAGGAAGTCCAAAGGTTCATAAAAATTGGAAAAGGAACTTCTAAAAAGGAAAGAGAGGAATTAATAAGTCTGGTCCAAGACTATAGGGATGTATTTGCCTTCACATATGATGAGCTCAAAGCCTACAAAGAAGATGTGTTTCAACATACTATCCCCCTCAAGGAAGGCACAAAGCCTTTCTGCCAAAAACTTAGGCGAATAAATCCTAATTTAGCGCCATTGGTTCAAGCTGAGCTAAAAAAGATGTTGGATGCTGGCATCATTGCTCCAACAAGACATTCTTCATTGTGTTCTAACTTAGTTGTTGTTAGAAAGATAAATGGGGGAATAAGATTATGCATTGATTTCAGAAATTTAAATCTAGCATGCATTAAAGACAATTACCCCCTACCTAACATGGAGACCCTACTGCAAAGGGTAACTGGTTCAAAAATTATGTCCATGTTGGATGGCTTCTCGAGTTATAACCAAATATTGGTGAGGAAGGAGGATCAAAATAAAACAACCTTCAGCGCACCTTGGGGCACTTTTGAGTACTTAAGGATGCCTTTTGACTTACTAAATGTGGGTGCTACCTTTCAGAGAGCCATGGATTTTGCTTTCCATGAATTAATGGGCAAAATCGTCGAGATCTACCAAGATGACTTGACAGTTTTTTCAAAAGAAAGGTCAGATCATAAAAGTCATCTTAGGCAGGTGTTTGAAAGATGTCAGAAGTATGGCATCTCCTTGAATCCAGCCAAGTCTATTTTGGGTGTGGATGAAGGCAAGTTGCTAGGTCACATCATAGTAAAGGACGAGGTAAAGATGGATCCTGAAAGGGTTGAAGCCATAAAGAAAGTCCCTTTACCCCCAACCAAGAAAGCTCTTCAATCTTTTCTTGGACAGATCAACTTTGTCAGGCGGTTCATTCATTCCAAACTTGGTTGAGATGATGAAACCTCTACTCAAATTATTGAAGAAAGATGTTAAATTTGAGTGGATAGATGAAGGAAGGAAGGCCTTTAAAAGTATTAAGGACTCAATTGGCAGATCTCCTGTGTTAATTAGTCCAAATTATTCAAAGGATTTTCAAATCTTTTCCTTCTCTTTAGAGGATACTATAGCAGGGGTCTTGCTCTAGAAAAATGAAGAGGGTCAGGAGCAACCCATTGCTTTTATGAGCAAGGCAATACAAAATTCTGAGCTTAACTATACTAGTATGGAAAAGCAAGCATATGCCTTGCTCAAGTCCCTTAAGCATTTCCGAGTCTTTATAGGATATTTGAAGGTTGTGGGGTATGTGCCTCACTCAGCAGTAAAAAATATCCTTGGGCAACAGGATTGCTTGGGGGTCGAAGGAAAGTGGGTCTCCAAGATTCAAGAATATGACTTAAAGATAAAAGCCACAAAGTTAATCAAAGGTCAAGGATTGGCTTAGATGCTAACTGAAGGGAATGAACAAGCTTTGGACTAGGTCATCTGAACTTCAAAAGTTAGAACAACACCAATGGTATACTGATATCATTTTCTTTCTTTCAAACCTCACATGCCCAAGTCATTTGATTGGTCATAAAAGAAGGTCAATGAGGTTGAAAGCAACTAAGTATTGTATCATTCAGTATGGATTGGGGTGGAGAAACCCCGATGGGGTGATACTTAGGTGTGTTGATGAGCTAGAGTCCAAGAGACTTTTGGTTGACTTCCATTCAAGATTTTTTGGTGGGCATTTCACAGCTAAAACTACCGCCCACAAAATCCTCAAAGTAGGTTATTATTGGCTGACCATTTTCTGAGATGTTCATAAAATGGTCAGGGGTTGTCAGCAGTGTCAGATGTTCACAGGGAAGCAGAAGCTAGCAGCCTTGCCTCTTCATCCAGTAGTAGTCGAAGCCCCTTTTCAGCAGTGGGGGCTTGATTTCATCGGTTTGTTTAAGGATAATTCAAGTAATGGTTACACTTGGATAATCATGGCAACTGATTATTTTACTAAGTGAGTAGAAGCAATACCCACTAAGTCAGCAACCGATAAAGTGGTTTGGATTTTCTTGAAGATAAGATTATCACTAGGTTCGGTGTGCCCGCCAAGATAACAACCGACAATGCCAAGGCCTTCAGTTCAATAGAATTATCCTCATTCTGTTTCAAGTATGGCATTGTGTTCTCCCACTCTTCAAACTATTATCCCCAAGGAAATGGTCTTGCTGAATCCAGCAATAAGAACTTAATGAATATTTTAAAGAAAACACTGGGGGATAATAAGAGGTCATGGGACAACAAGAATAAGTTTTCTTTATGGGCGGATAGGATCACAAAAAAGAGTTCCACGGGAAAGAGTCCCTTTGAGCTTGATGCCACTTTATTGGCTCATTTGAAGCTTCCAGTGTATCAGTTTGTGCAGAGGTATGGTTTGGATGATAATTTCCAGCAGAGCAAAATTGATCAGTTTGTTGAGTTGGATGAAAGAAAAAGGAAAGCATTGGATCAGAGTATAAAGAACCAAGAAAGGGTAAAGAAGACCTTTGACAAGTCTTCATGGCAGAGAGTTTTTCAGGAAGGTGACACAGTCCTTCTTTGGGATAAAAGAAGGGAAAAGCCAGGAAATCATGGAAAGTTTGACAGTTTATGGACTGGTCCATATATCATTCAGAGTATAGTCGGCAAGAACTCCTTTTTTCTCAGCAGATTGGATGGTGAGAGGTTGACACTCTCGGTCAATTGTCAGCTTCTCAAATTGTTCTTCAACAAGGTCATCTGATGCCCATGGGGGCATCCTCTGTATCATATTCTCTAACCCTTCTCCTTTGTATATTATGTTTTTTATTTTTTGTACATAATTTATTTACTGCTTTTTGTATCATATTTACGTGTATATTATGATTGCAACTCATGTTTATTATTGGATTTATATGGATATGTTACTGATGAGGTGTCGATGATGCAGGTCCTTTGATTCTGGATTCTCGCATGGTCTCCTTCAGATATAAAGATCAACCACACGTCCTCATATGGAGCCAATGTTATCCACCAAGTTGTACTCGCTGGATTTGAAGATGAGCCCCCAAAGACTGAGCAGACAGATGCTCATAAGTCAGAGTTCACAAATTCAACAGGTCTATTAGACCACCTTTTTTCTGCATTTCCATTTGTTCGGGGCATTGTAATAAATGACTTGAGCATGAAAGTTGTAAAAGACTATTGGCCACCTAAAACTTGGGTACGAGCATGTACTCTAGAGTGTTTTTTTTCACTTGTTAATTATTTCTTGCCTATCTTTTCAGGCGATTAATAATTTCTAAGTTTTTTCACTCAAAACTGTTGAAATAATGTAATTGCAAAGTGTATTCTGATTATTATTTGATATATTATTCATTGGATCAATCCCCATTGCGGATTGATCATGTCGGCTATTGTAAAGGACCAAATCCCCTCTTGTGGATTGGTCAAAATGTAATTGTAATAGGCAGAATAAGAAGTCGGCCCCAGAATATATTAAAGAGGCCCCATAATATATTAAAGGTGGTTATAACCACCCAGATTGAGAAGTCGGCCATGCCAGTGAAGAGACACTTCCACACGTGCCAGACTTGTATAAATAAGGAGGCTAGCGCCTCACTTAGACACACACTCACTTGTTCATTTGAGAGACATGTTTCGGAGCTGTAGTTGGAGAAGAGAGAGAGAGAGAGAGGTGCATCTTTGGGAGAGGACTTTATGTACTTGTTTGAGTTATCTCTTGCCATTGTATTGGCTATCTATAATAAGGAAGTTTTACTGGGTTTTCTGCCCCATGAGGGTTTCCCAAGATAAATGATGTGTCTCTTGTGATTGTGTATTTCTCAGTGATCCTATCTTATGCTATTGTTATCTATTGAAATGCAAAGAACTCTAATAATAGCTTAAACATTAACATGGTATCAGAACTAAGCTGAAGAGAGCATCTTTCACAAGAGAAAGTGAAAAACGTCATTGTTGTCGTATGTTAATGTTTAAGCCATTATTATAGTTCTTTGCATTGCAATAGATAACACTAGCATAATACAAGATCACTGAGAAATACACAATCACAAGAGACACAGCATTTATCCTGGGAAACCCTCTAGGGGACGAAAACCCAACAAAACTTCCTTATTATAGATAGCCAATACAATGCCAAGAGATAACTCAAACTAAAACAGAAGTTCCTCTCCCAAAGATGCGCCACTCTCTCTCCTTCTGCAATTCCAAAACTTGTCTCTCAAAATGAGCAAGTGAGTTGTGTCTAAGTGAGGCGCTAACCTCCTTATTTATATTAGACTGGCACGTGTGAAGTGTCTCTTCATTGGCAGGGCCGAGTTCTCCAATTGGGTGGTTATAACCACCTTTATTATAATTCAACGCCCCTTTAATATTTTCTGGGGCCGACTTCTTATTCTGCCTATTACAATTATCTTTTGACCAATCCGCAAAAGGGGATTTGGTCCTTTATAATAACCAACATGATCAATCCGCAATGGGGATTGATCCGATGAATAATATATCAAATAATAATAAGAATACACTTTGCAGTTACATTATTTTAACACTCCCCCTTAACAAGAAGGGTATTCTTCAGCAGCATCATGCGAGAGAGAGAGGCTTTTATCATCAACAGCATCAAGTGGGTGAGAGGACAACATCATCAATATCATCTTGGAACACTTACTGACGTATCTATAAATCATCGGAAGATTTTTTCATCAACAGCATTGTCATTCTCAAAGGAATGCCATCATCATCTGCATCACTATGTATTAGTATAAAAACTGATACATCATCATCATCATCATCACAGCACGAGGCTGCCTCATCATAATACAGGACTAGCTTTATGTCACCTTTGTCAAGCTGGAAGCTCAGTACTTGTCTCATCTCAATGTCTTGCTTTACGTCACAGCACTCATGCTAGAAGCAAGATACTAGACTGGCTTTACGTCACAACTATCAGGCTGGAAGCACAGTACTAGTCTCATATCATCGTCTTGCTTTACGTCACAGCACTCAAGATGGAAGCAAGATACTAGACTGGCTTTACGTCACAGCCATCAAGCTGGAAGCACAGTACTAGTCTCATCTCATCGTCTTGCTTTATGTCACAGGACTCAAGCTGGAAACAAGATACTCGTCCTGCTTTACATCACAACCATCCGGTCGGAAGCAGGATACTAGACCGGCTTTATGTCACAACTATCCAGCCGGAAGCTCAATGCTAGTCTCATCATATCATCTTGCTTTACGTCACAACCATCAGTTCGGAAGCAAGGTACACATCCTGCTTTACGTCACAACCATCGGGTCGGAAGCAGGGTACTAGACTTGCTTTACGTCGCAGCTATACAGTCGGAAGCATAGTACTAGTCACACATCATCTTGCTTTACGTCGCAACCATCAGGTCGGAAGCAAGGTACTCATCCTGCTTTACGTCGCAACCATCAGGTCAGAAGCAGGATACTAGACTAGCTTTACATCACAGCTATCCAGCTGGAAGCACAATTCTAGTCACATCACATCATCTTGCTTTACGTCACAACCGTCAAGTCGAAAGCAAAAGATGTCTCATCTCAGCATCTACTCCCCCTTTCGAGGAGGGTCCTTTCGGACTATGCCAAGCTTATCTCGAAAGTACTCAAACTTTATACAAGATAGTGGCTTGGTCAACACATCAGCAACCTGTTCATCCGTGCTAATGTACTGGAGCTTTTAAGGCTCCTCTCTACACCATGTCACGGATGTAATGATATCGGATCTCTATGTGTTTTGACCTGTCGTGGAATACAGGATTCTCTGTCATCTTTATATAGCTCTGGTTGTCACATAGGATCAAGGTTGCTCTCCTCTCTAAGTCAAATAGGCCGATCAGCAACTTTCGAAGCCATATAGCTTCGCAGCTGGCCAAACATGCAGCAATGTATTCTGCTTCCATTGTGCTGAGAGAAATGCTAGATTGCTTCCTACTCTGTCGCGAGATCATCGCTGATCCCAAACTGAAACAACATCCTGAAGTGCTTTTCCTGTCAGAAACACTTCTTGCCCAATTTGCATCAGTATATCCACTCAATGTGAAATCATGATCTCCATCATAGTTGAGACCACAATCTATTGTAACCTTAAGGTACCTCATCACATGTTTTGCAGCCACTAAGTGAACATGTCTGGGTTCTACCAGAAATTGACTCAAGGTGTTCACAGAAAAAAAAATGTCTGGTCTGGTGTTTGCCAGGTACATCAGCGATCCAATAATCTGTCTGTACAGTGTGGCATCAATCAATTCTGACGAAGTGTCGACCAGCAGCTTCAGCATCGCTTCCATGGGTGTATTCATGGGCTTGCACTCCAACATGTCGAATCTCTTCAGGATTTCGACCGTATACTTCCCTTGGTTAAGGAAGATCCTCTCAGGACTCTACCATACCTCAAGACATAAGAAATAATGCATTAGACCAAGGTCTTTCATTTCAAATTCCGAGGCAAGTCTCTTTTTACATTCAGCGATGAGCTTTTCTTCTCCAGTTAAGAATAACTCATCCACATATAGCAGTAATATTACTGGCTCATTATTCATGACTTTGAAGTAGAGGTTAGAGTCTGCTTTACTCTTGGTAAAGCCTAAGCTCATCAAGAAACTGTCTATACAGCCATACCAAGCTCTAGGAGCTTGCTTCAATCCGTATAAGGCTTTCTTCAATCTGCAAACATGAGACTTCCTGTCTTCAACCTCAAATCCTTGGGGTTGCTCTATATACACTTCCTCTTCGATGACACCATTCAGGAAAGCTGTCTTTATGTCCATCTGGTGCAACTTCCACTTCATCTTAGCTACAAGAGCTATGATGGTTCTGATCGAAGTGTATTTGGCTACAGGAGCGAATGTCTCTTCATAGTCAATGTCTTCTTTCTGAGAAAAGCCATGAGCGACAAATCTTGCTTTATACTTCTCAATACTTCCATCAACAGCGTGTTTTATTTTGAAGAGCCATTTGGAGGATACCACATCTTTACTCTTCGGTCTGGGAATTATTTCCCATACTTCGTTCTTCATTGTGGATTGGTATTCCTCTGTCATGGCATCTGCCCATTCTTTCCTCTGAATGGCTTCTTCAAGCAAGTAGGCTCCTCCTTTAAAAGATCGCACATCAAAGCCGTATAACTGGAGAATGGCTTTGGTCTTTTCACTTGTCTCATGGTTCCTTCGGGAACACCATACTTCTCTCCATCTTGAATAAGCTCTTTAGCCCAAGCTGGCTTCCTTTTATGGAGGATCCTCATCTGAGGAGATTCTTGAACTTTTATCAGGTCATGATCTTCTAGTGATTCCTCATCAGGGGAAGTTACGACTTCCCTCACTGGTTCAACAGCTCTGGGAACCTCCCTC
>ML788169.1:255661-291056 GCA_009831015.1 Picea engelmannii | reverse complement strand
GGAATATTACATTAGTAATGTTATTTTATTTATGTCGGATTCGGTCCATTAGTTGTAATTGTACATCCTAGTCTCCTATATATACCAAGGATGCATTTTAATTTGGAATCATCTTGTATTTTTAAATTTATGTGGTGTATAAGGAGGCTTCCCCCTTGAAGAGGCTTATTATCTGAAATTGTATATTTTTCAAGGCATTGAGTACTTATTATGAGGTTTTTCTATGTTATCTTGATATTTGGTTCTTAACAACACCAAATTTCAGAGGAACCCAGATTGGAATTCAAAATTTATGATCAAAACAATCCTTTGATGTGTGCTAATGCTTACAAACTGTCATAAATTACCAGTTCGCAACGTCGACGCTACAAACTTTCCTGTAGCAAACGTTTTCACTTTTTCCAAAGTCTTTAACATCCCAAAACTGTATCAGGTGTCCACAAATGTTTTAAAATTCATAATATTAATAATATTGATTAAAGGAAAGCACCCAACCTGGTAATCATGGATTACAAAACATAGCCATCACCAAAAATGTTGTAAAATGCATGAAACATGAAATTTGGGTTTTAATGAATGAAATGTTTTCAAAAGGATGACTTTTCCCAAATCTTTTATATTCCTCACTCTATACACATTGAGGTATGAGACAATATACTCTTCCAATAGGAGGAATAAGGAACAACAAACGAAAGTTATAATAAAAGGGAGACAAATGTGAATTTTCTGTTAAAACAAGGTTTTTTATCAGTATAAATATCAATTAGCAGCATTGATGATGTGTGCAACTTAAGATTCATTTAACAGATGAACAAACATAAATTTCAAATTATATAGGGGTACAGATCCACTCTCTCAAAACTTATATTTTAAATATGTAGAGGATGAAGGTTTCAACAATGCTGGAATAGAAGGGTTAATAGCGCCAAATTATCCAGTTCACAACGCTAGGTGAATATTAGTGGGACAAGTGGTTTCTTAGTAGTGGAAAAGATGCATAGGGTCAATGTAATAGTCAGGATTGATGGAAATATTTCAAAACACCATGTAGGTGGGTTTGAAGGATGGAAGCAACATAATTAGGAAAGTTCGCAGCGTCGATAGATAAACCAACATAAAACCTTTTATCAACCTTTAAACGACATGTAGATCCTCAAGGATTTCCTAGTAAACCTAAGATTGATGCTGATATTTGTGAATTTTAACTAATAATTTTTCAAGTTACCCAAGCTCCAACTCTCCTCTTCAGCCAGTTGGAAGCGCTAGTTGGCAACACTAGTTTTCAGCGCCAAGTTCAAACAAAGTTTTCACACTTCAAGGAAACTGGTAGTAGATCTTATGACATAATCCCTGAAGAAGTGGTTAAATGTAGGCTTTGAAAACAAAAAAATCCTCTTTGACATGATCCTTCAATTTCAATGATGTTAAATGAATGCATGAGGTACTTAGAGCACACTGCAAAATCTCCTAGTTAATTGGCAACACATACAATTGACTCTGATTTGACATTCAAATAGATGGATGGTGACAAGGAGAAACTTGTGTACAAGTTGGAGGTGTGACATATCAAGGTAATGATGTAAGGTGTGACTCATACGGATTTTGTTTACCTTTTCATGATGTCTAATTACATTACTTCAAGACTCTTAAACCAAGGTTGAACCAAACTTAGCTTATTCAAATCAAACTTTAAGCTATGACCATAACAAGAGACCCAAAAACCTAGGACGTGTAAAACCATATGAATAAAAAAAAAACCAAAGTGACTATTTTTTACCCCTACAATTCTATGTGCTAACATCTAGCTCCACATGGGATGGATACCTCCCTGTGAGGCTCCAAGAACCTAGCAGTTCCAGTTGCCTTATCCATTGGGCTATGGAGTCATCTAGTATTAAACCTGTGCAACCAATCCTCTGCAACACTTCAAGTTCTATCACTTATTCAATCAAACTGAAAGACTTGCTGTAGAAAAACCTCATACTGCAAATATGATCACACTGTGCAAACTGAAGAAAATAAAATGCTCATGAAGTGAGATTATTACCTACACTTCCCTACTCTAACTAGATCTCCAATTTGCTCAAGTAAATGAAAATTTCCACAACAACCATTCAAGTAGCTTCATGATAGAAATAATCCCATCTCTGCCACTGGTTAATAGATAACAACAAAAATATAACATCAACCATAGAAACTCCTTCGAAAAATCATACTCACCCACAAGTGCTGGTGAAATAATGAAATCTGAATTCTTCAAATAATTTGAAAGATATGACTCCAATAAAATTGATACTGGACCTTTGAAATGATGATCAGAAGCCCATTGATTTAGAAAAGATGACTTCCAATTCATACATTCCATTTCCTGAGAAATATTTGACCTCTTTTCTCCTTCGAGAGTGGCCCTTGGCTATAAAGAGTGACAATTTCCTCTTCAATAAAATGGTCACATGATAATTGTATAGTAGGAGTTAAAACATTCCAATTATGATTGACTGTAAATATATAATTATCTATAAAACCATCTCTTAATTCTTTCTCAAATTGATTTGGAAAATGATCACAAACATGATCTATATCCATGTTTATAGAAAAATATGAAAACATTATAGAATTATGCTCCAAATATGAATCATACTTACACTCTTGTTGCTACTCCTGTGCAAACAAATCTTCAAAGTAAGCCCGATCTTGAATCATTTTACAATCTTGAAATTTATCCTCAACTTCTTCAACATCCTCAAATAATTGTTGCAATGATGAAGATTTCCTTTCTCTTAGAAAAAGGACAATATCTAGGTGTTGAGCTGCTACATAGTAAACCATAGTTGTAGTCTGAGAAGGCTAAATCTCTAAAGGCATTCTGTAATAAAAAAATGTGAAACATGTTGTTTAAGATGGCCAAAGCTTTATCTTCTTTTCTCTTCTGAGCACAAAACTCAGCTAAGTGTTGATCGAAGGACTTGTTCTTTCCCTAGTGTCTTAAAAGTGCATCATATAACTGAATTCATGAAATAATGGAACCAACTTCCATACCTTTAAACCACAAAGAATCATCCCAAACCAAGGATTTGGAAAATCACCTCATAGTGGAATCTTCATACACTATTTCAAAATTATCAACAAAGTTCTCAAAGGCTCCCAAATTATTCTCAACAGTGATATGATCTTCTGCAGTAAATCGAAGAAGATACTAAAAAACGTTGAGAGGGTACAGATGAAGGTGAGATGGAATCCTTAAGGGTTTAAAATTTTTCTCTCTAATTCTAGACTGAACATCAGTGGGCTGAAAATGAGGTTTAATAAGATGATTGCAAGGTATAACAAAGACTTTAGGAGGTAAATCAACTTCATAATTCTCATGACTATAGGGTTGATCAATTTTAGGAGGGATTGAGATATGGACTTCATTCTTCTCAATAGACTGAGGTGAAGAGACACGAGCATCATCTACAACACAAGCATAATAAAAACCTTCTTCTTCCAAAGAGGGATATATAATTGAAGGCTTACGATCATCCGAATAGACAAAGAAAAGGATAATTCGTTTTATATGTAAAGGGAAAGACATGAATGAACTGATGAAGAAGAAAGAAATTTCATGGAGAAAACTAATGAGTTATTACCTGTTTTTTGCCTTCCGTCTTTTCATTTTTTTTCAGCAGGATCCTTTCTCTAGTGGAGTCTTTGATTGTGGTGTCACCAGGTAGAATATTGCAGTCAAACTTGTAGCCTTTTCATATCTACCACCAAGAGATGGATCTTCTCAATGTTGTTCTCCCAGGGAAATATCTTCAATTTGTTCCTCGACAGCGGTGCAAAATATGTTATCACTGAGAGTCACACTTATACTGTTGTAAGTGTAATCCTAGTACCCATCAGAGTGTTTAGAGTTGGATGAGTGATTATATTAAAAAAATGGACCAAACTGATAAGGTTCAAAGCCTGATCAAGTGCACAAAATTCAAAAGACTATATTCCAACAAAAACGACTATCATAATCTCCAATCAACACATATTTGAAATGTGAATAGAATAAAATGTAGAAAAACATCAAGAAGAACAATCAATTTCACATCAGGCTTAATTGACACATTCATATGGCTGAAATTTCATTAATTAGGATCCTTCTAATCAAGAAATAAATATTTTCTCCAAGAAGAGATGCTTTACAAAATACACAATAAATCATCCACTGCATAACTCTGCTAACAAAGTTGTTGATAAATCCTTTATCAATCGGTATTCCATTATAGAATGAATACAATGAAAATGAACAAAGAAAGGAGCACAAGATGATCTTTGAGTACAAAAGGATCCTCCATCCAGATATACATAGTCTGAGAGTTTAAAAAATAGTAATAGTATTTTCCCTATCACTCCAACCCTTTCCTTATCAAAATATACTCCATATATAGTGAATCATATCTATTTACCGTAAGGAGGTTGGAACTAAGGAGCTACATAGGATCCACCTCCATTTAAGAGCCTTGTTACAAAATATTCCAACAAAAAAACTAACAAATTCCTATTTTTTGGGATCTTGTCTATTGTGATAAATGCCTTTTGAAACATGTCATATTTCTTGATCTGGAGATGGAAAACATGTCCCTCATATCCAAATAAATCCTAGGAGACCATTCAAACCTTCCCTGACAACTGGAAACCTTCCCATAGCTTGGATTTGTTAGAGTGTTAGAGTTTGCAGTGCCTTTGACAGGATGCTCTGCAAACTTTCCTCTAGGTGATGATTTTGTCTTTTCTCCAAAAATACGAACTGGGTCGGGATGAGTTTTTGTGAGAAAGTAAAAAAAGTCATGTTTTCCGTCCACACCAAATTTCAGAGGAATCCCGATTGGAATTCAAAAGATATGATCAAAACAATCCTATGTTGTGTGTTAATGCTTGCAAACTGTCATAAATTACCAGTTCGCAACATCGATGTTGTTAACTTTCCAGTAGCAACCTTTTTGAATTTTTATAAATTCTTTAACATCCCAAAATTGTATCAACTGTCCAAAAATGTTGTAAACTTCACAATCGTAATAATATTTGTCAGACAATTATCTTAGGTTGATGGATAATTGGTATGGATTTTTGGTTTCCATTGATGTCAACCATTGGAGAGTGATATTGTAGATTTATTTCAACCCTTGGAGAAGCCTAGTGGCGAATTTCGGTAGCACAAAGACATGTGTAAGGGCCTAGAGTCTCTTTGAGGGATAAGGGAAATAATATCAATGAATTTATAGGTAACACTATTCTATATGGATAGTACATGTCATGCCATTTCTAGTGATATGTGGAACGTCACATAACTCCTCACGATTAGAGAGTTATGGCCTTGCGAATTTGGAGAACCCCCATGAGTTATCTAGAAGCCCCTATGTAGCACACCCAACCCCTGAGTAACTTTCCTAGGGATGGGGCATCAAAATTTCTCTCTCCCTGACATCTCAAATCCTCTGTCTAAGGTCTTCATTCTCTTCTACTTACCTGTAGCATTCTAATGACTGTTACCAGGCTCAAATCCGAGCTTTGGGTTACAAGTTATGGATTTCCAAAGTTATTTGGGAATCCACCTCACATGTATCAGATCCAGGTTCCTTCATCCATGGTGGAATTCCATCGACCTTCTGAGCCCATGACTAGACTCAATATTCGTCTAACACATGAGCGTTTAACACACAGGCCAACAACAACTTCGACACTTCGACCCTTTGATGCGTCGACGCTGAACACCTCCTTACTGTCTATGCACCAGGCCTTCTGGAGTCCCGAAATCTAAAATTCCCATAAGATTTCCATGTGGTTCATACCTTAGGGCCTTTTTGGTCCCTCTATTATGCTAGACCCCAAATCCTCTGGAGTCCCGAAGTCCCAGACTCCCAGAGTTTGCTACACCCCAAACCCTCTAGAGTCCAGAAGTCCCGGACTCCCAGAGTTTTGGTCACTTCACCAACCACATTGGCTAGGCGGGAATGTACCAACGGCTAACACGTAGAAGGGCTAGGGATGACACATGTCATGTTCCAATAGGCTTATAGGGTCTACGAAAAGCATAGATCTACATGATAGGTGGCACATTGATCGTGGGTCCATGTCACCCTAGTGACGTTGAATTGCCATGTCACACCAGACTGATAGCCTTCTAACATACCTCAAATCTCATGATTGAGATCCGACCACGTGGATCCATAGATCCGTGAAAAATGTTACTTCGTGACTCTGACCTTTGGGAGTTTTGCAATGCAAACTCCTCTTTTCTCCCGGATTTGGTCAACGTCAGGCTAACCACAACCCATATTTGATGGTTGGGAAAAATCCAGAAGCATCCTCGAATCGATGGCTCTCGCTACTATTGTTCTTGAGTTTATACTTAAGGCTTCAAAATATAATGTCAAGGCATCCAGGATTAAAAGAGTTTTTAATATGAAAAGAAGACCAATACTATAGGAAAAAGAAGCTATGGATGATTCCTAGGTTGTTTTTGCCTAGCTTCCCAATGTTCTTGGACACTTATGTCTTGTTCAATCACCGCCCATGAGCGTTCAATCTCAACCCGAGTATTAGCAGTCTCCAAGATGGTATCAAACAAGGTTAAAGCAATGTTGGTCTGATTAGTGAGATCGGGGTCAATATTGGGTTGTCTTGCGATGGGAACATTCATGGGGAAAATAAATGGTGAAAATGATCTATTGTTTTTAATATTTTCTTTTTCTATTTCAATTAAACGAGAAAAGTTCCTAAAATTGAATTAATGGTATAACAACTTAGAGGCCATTTTTTGTATCTGAGTTAAATTGGAAAATAATGAATGTAATGAGAGAAAAAACATAAAGTTGTTAAACAAAGTAAGGCATCAATCATAGAAGAATCTCAATCTTCTACAGAAGAAGAAAATAGATGATGTAACCTTTAATGAAGCATCAAATGTAGCAATCTAACTAACTCAAAGGTCTTGTATTTTCTAATAGAAAACACAAAGGAAAATTTGTAAGCAATCAGATAACTAAATGAAAGATATAACCACAGTAGATGTTGTACTAAGTTGTGATTAGGAATTCATCAAAGACATATGAATAAAGATGATGGAATATGAAAGAACAAAAGAACACATAACTCAAAATTGACGAAATATGGAGTCCCTTGTCTGCACTTGTATTAATTCTCAAAGAGGAGATATTTATCTATTACAATTGGCAAGAAGCAACCTATTTTTAGTATTTTGAAAATATATTTATACAAAAGGTTACCAACCTTAGGCGGCTGGAATTCTCCTTATTTCTAGATAGTAACGGTTACAAAATGAAACCCTGAACTATTTCACTTGATTCTTTTCTATCTCTCTCTCATACCGGTAGAATAGATATGCATATGTTACTTCATTGATTCTTTGAAGTACTTCCTTCACATTGCTCGAGACATTTGATACACCTGCTTAGGAATTGTACTAATAGTCTTGAAGGTTCTGTCACATATTTTGCCTAAAAAAGATACAACTTTCTCTGTAATTGTGGCAACCTGTCTTCTACCCTTTGATCTTTGGAAGTCATTGACTGTAACTGTAAATTTGGATTTACTATCCATCTATCTATTTGAGCGATGTAAACCTGCTTTAGCTGTAAAATTTCAATCTGAGCTTCCTTTAAGCTCTCTTTTATGTTAAGTTGATGTTTTACAATGTTGATTTGTCCTAGTATCTCCGAACAATCATCCTTTCCAATGCCTAGTGATTCTTTATTTAGAAAATCAAAAACCTCTTCACAATCCTTTTTTATTTCTTTGGCCATTCTCTTACTCGGCTATATTGGCCTCTCATGCCTTCAATATTATATCACCTTTGATTTGTTTGCAATAGTCAATCTAGGAGCTATGGGTAATTCTTCTCTAGTCGATGACATGACCGCTTTTTGAAAGGTGGTTTGGGTTGCAGTAGCCTCTCCTTCTTTGAAACTAATATTATATAATGATTGATTTACTTCCTGAAAATGATTTTGGATGATATCTACCTTAGACAAAAGGATTTGTTGTAATATTTCCAGTTTCTTTAGCACTTCCGATGCTTGAGCTTGGAACACTGCTATATCCATAACCATTTTCTCGGTGAAACTTACCTTGTTTTTTAATTGTTTAACCAACTCATCTTGTTGGACAAGACTAGACTTGAGCAATTGGATTTCTTGTCTATCAATAACTCTAGCCTTTTCAAGTCCTTTATTGACCTCATCTCTGATATCCTTCTCTGTATTCTTTGTTTGATATCGCAACTGACTTATCATCTGATTTCTCTGCTTCATCCTTTCTTTCAGATTGTCAACTGAGAATAGGTTAGCTATTGAAAAATATCCCAAGGATTCGGCTACCTATGTAGCAAAGTATTCATCTTCCAAATGTTGTCCATCCAATAATACTCTATTTTTTTTACCATTGCACCCTCTTTCTGGTGCATTTCTTTCTTTACCACAACTTTCCTTTTCTTACTGAAAAATAAATCAGTAGGAGGTATTTCTTCCATAGGGATCGACATGAGATCTCCTATGAATATTAACTTTACGTTAGGGTTTCCTCTAGTGAATTGTAATGGAATGATAGCCTCAATGGGGTTACTGATATTTGTGGATAACTATTTTTTGGTTCCATCTATAGTTAATTTATTAGGTGAAGACAATGCCTTATCTTCTCCTTGCTTTTTTAATGTTTCTGATTGATCTTTGGACTGGTCATCAGATACCTCTATTGGTGGGATATCCTTTTTCTGAGTTGAGATCTCAGAATTATCTGGGTTTTCTGGGGCTTCTTGTTTGCTAGAGCTCTCGACTTCTAGATTATGGGTCTCTGTTTGTTATGTAACACAAGGCATTAGGTTTTCTCCTTGTAATACTTTTGGAAGACTGCTTCTTTAGTGTTTCTGGAAATTGTAAAACTCAACCATTTCACCAAGTGGAAGAGCTCGAACTCGGCTCATAACTTCTTGGTAAGATATTACCCCTCAGAACATTTTGTCCCGAGGGGACTTCTCATGTTCATATGTTTTTAGATTACAACTGGCCATATGATTACCCAAGAATTTTTGCGGGTCATGCTTATTGAATTCAATGTTAACCAGTTTTATCTCTTCTAAGGCTGCAGTCTCCACTCCAGAATGGCCAAAATCTAACAAATAAAATGCACCAATCGAAAAAAGAAAAGATGGCCATACCTTTTTCTGCATAACTTTGAGCTCTTTGCTAATTCCTTCGAGTACAATTTGTCATGCAACCTCGCGGCATACCAGTTGGTCTGGTAAAAATTGTGGTAATGCATACGGGGGAATTGAACAACTGAAAACTCTGATATAAGAGAAGTGTTCCTCTATGTACTACTCTGTCACTTTACCCAGGTTAACCATAATGTTGTCTGAAATTCTAGGAGGTGGGTGACCAAATATAACAATATGCATCGGCAACACTACCCAATTACAAATTTCATAAAATAAATCTTTTGCCTTGTCTTCCCAGATATTTGAATGATAAACATGAATTGGTTTTGCACTATTTGGAGTCCAACTCTAGCTCATCATCTGGAAATGCGTCATGAAACATATGGCATCCATAATATAAGATGACATGAAGAGTGAAGATGGTTTCCCTTTGGTTTTCTTTGTTTGGTATTCTGTGATTTCTCTAGCCAGTCTATCCGACAATATTTTGGCCCAGTCGAAAGAATAACCTTCCGCCATTGTGTGTATAATGGGTACCCATGGTAGAAAGAAATGGGTTGTGTTTTTTTTTCCATAGAGTCTACATATCATCATGGCTATATACATGAACTGTGGTTCTAGCGTTGAGATTGAATATATGCCGTTAGAATCAGCTCTGAAATTTTTGAGGCGTGAACACCAATCCTTGATCAAATCAGAAAGACTCTTTCCATATTGATCACACTCCTTTTTGTTGAAATTCACTAAGAAAATTGCATTGTAAATGATGTTTGGTGTTGCAGACAATTTATAAATCACCTGTATGTGTTCCAACAGAAATGACCCAACAAATACCTTTTGAGAGTTGAATATAGTTCTAGTTCGGATATCCACATGATCTAGTGCCCATCCAATCATGTCAGTGCAGGGTAAAATCCTCGGCCTTGTTGCTACCGTATGAAGCTCTTATTGAGCGATAATATTATATTTGGTAGATAATTTATCCTTTTCATTGTTGCTTGAATCATCAGGGTAGTTTACCACTTTGTATTGTATAGTGTTGAACACATGCGTCCAAGTTTTAACCGTGTTTATACTTCTGGGCGAGGTATCAGAAATAACCTCTGCGCCCTGATTTGAGCTTTCACTAGCCGATTTGGGTGCTTTTCTTGGAGCCATAATATAAAACCTTTGAATACTGCTATCTATCACATGAAATTGTAATAATTTCCATAAATTCCTAGATATTGTGGTAGTTGAAGATGTTATTGAAATAATTGCCATAAATTCAATTAATGTCATTGATTTTTTGGAATTTCATACTCAGGAAAAGCGTAGAATGTAAATGTATTTGAGTTATCATTAAGCAATAGATTAATTAGAGTATAATCCTCGTTTAGTATAGTAATTAATCATAATTATCATTTAATCAAGTTTCTACGTTTTAGATCTCGAGGATCTTTATAACAGTTTAAACTAAGACTTACGAAACATGAAGTCGCGATAGGTTTAATTAAGTATAATAGTTTTTAACTCTTCTAATTAACCGCAAATAATTTTAGAATGGTGGGGTTTCAGGTATCGGGACTTCAAAATATTTTATATGTAAGAGCTCCTGAATCGCAAAGTCGCAATGAGATTTACTTATCATTAATCTTTCTTAATCTTTAATTAAACCTGCTTAACATTTAATACTTTCGTGAATTCAGGTATCGGGACTTCAAAGATGCTCAATGTTGAACCTTCATACTTCGTGAAGCCTCTACTCTCGAAAATTTGAAAGTAAACCTTTATATAAATTGATTCATTAATAAATAGGTAGCTCTGTAATCTCTTAAGAATTTTAGATCGTTGGATTAATTAGAAGGCTTCATTTGACGGTGGTTAATCCAAGTGAATTTTTGTTTTTGTTTTTATTTAAACAAAAATGAAACTTATTTTAGTCTAAAGTTTGGAATAATATATATGTTTCAATAGCTACTTCGGCCTTCGGATATTTTCGACACACCACCCCTCAAATTCCGCATAGTGCTCAGTCTCCGAACTAAAGGATCTATCACCACATGTCCCATGTATATTGATGATTGAGAGGGTTATCGAAGGATCCTTAAATCCACAATCCACATTACTTGGAGAGTCCTAACTTCGGGGGTTTTTGACATTATAACACCCCTTTCCTCCCGAAGCAGTCAACGTCGACCTGACCACATTGTAAATCCGATGGTTGGGATAGTTCCCGGGCATCCTCATATCTATGGCCCAAATTAACTCTGGGCTCTGGGACTTTAGAGGATTTGTCTCCCTTACGATGAATACCAAAGTTCTCCAAACTCACGAAGACTGAAGGAGTCATGGAGTTGACACCTACGCTCCTTCTCCAAATCCAACTGTCGTGACAGACCTTGGGTCCTTCCAAATGGATCTCGTTCGCTCATCTTTCCAAATGAAAGGATCTTCCCTTTTGAGACTTAAATCTCGCTATCCTTCCTGAGTTTCATCACTTTTGAAGGACTTAGGAACTAGCATGCGCTTTGCGCTCTTTCTCCCGAGCTTAAAAAACTCCCCTTTTCCCAGGAGACTTAAACAACTGGGAGTATCGACATGCATACAGGGAAACTATGTCCAAGGTCGATGAACTCACAGTAGTTCCTTACTTGCTTAGCTATACAATCAAGCAAAGATAAAGTGATACAATCTATCCATCAAGCAAAGATGAAAATCCCTGCAACATTCATAGGATATCCAACTTTAGTATACATTTATAGTCCAATTACAGAGGATATGAGAACACTTATCTATTACAGGTTGCAACCAACTAAATGAATCTGGGTGTCCACCTTTCCACCCAACCATAGGCTCAGAGGAATTTATTCTTAGCACTCTGGCCACCCTCGTGCCAAGCCATGGTATCACTAGGGAATTTATTCCAATTATCAAAGGTCTTTTCTCTTTCACAACTTCTGTGAGGTTTATCAGATGCTTCCTCAGCATCAAGCTCACGACCTTCTGCTCAGGTCTCGTTCTCCACTAGAGAGATATTTGCGTTCTCTTCTCTTCCCTTTTTATTCTTTTCATGCCTTTCATGCACATCATTCCATGAGAAGGTTATCCTTCTTATCATATTCCTTATTTCAAAAGGAAACTTGGGTTAGTCTGGGTCTACAGGACCTTGTGGTACTTCGGTCTAAACTTCTGCAGCTAGACCATGATTCCATTCATGGGGGTGGTTGATGGTTAAACCACCAGTCCTTTCTTCATTAACTAATTCCTCCTTGGGAACCAGATGAGGTTTTTTATCCTCAACAAGGGAAATTTGGGGTCATTCGATATAATGAACCCTCTCTTATAGTTTTTACATTCTTTCCTCTAGTGATATCATGGCCAGTACTTTCAAGGCTTCACCTCCATAGTCAGTTTTTTGCAATTCAAACAATAATATATTTACATTGTTCCCATGCCATAGCATGGTGATTATGATTAATGATTAATTACAAGTTGGGGGAAACATGGGTGTTACAATCCCCTCCACCTTAAAAGGAACACTGTCCTTGGTGTTTTTTCTTAGTAACACCTGTCAGGCCTCTCTCATTCAGTTGATTCAGAAGTATTGACCCTCTTTCTTGGTTAGGTCATTTTCATCCTCTTGTCCTTCTTCGCCTTTCTTAGACAAATTCTTGTAAAACAAGCAAATTAATCGTAGTCTCATGCAAAATGTTTTTACTGTTGTTCAAAATTCAAGAGGAAAATTTCATAATCTAGTGTTGTGCCTCTTTCATTACCTTAGTGAGCAAAATAGAGGTAAGTTTGCACAGAGGTAAGTGGCATGTGGGGTACTCTGAAGATATAGATGATGTCATCAAGGGTGGATGATAAGTAGTTCCCCAACCAAGGGTGACATGGGTTGCGTTTGGCCAAAAAGGGGAAGAAGGTTGCCAAAGGTGACGACAAAAAGGTAATGTAACTACTGGAAACAAAGACGTTTGTACAATAAAATAAAGAATAATGTGGGATAAGTGTAAAAATATAGAAACGGGTGCCCCAATGTGATATGGTTGGCCCAGGTAGGGTAGAAGTGGCTTGGAGAACTGATGGAGGGTGGGGGCCCCATGGGTGGGTTTCTGTATGAGGTAGGTGAAATGAAGGGAAATTTGCAGATGGGCAAATGGATTGTGGATGAAATGGAGGGTTCATGATACTGTAGAGGTGGAGTCCAAAAATAAAACCGTGAAGAGATAATCTGGGAGTCCGTTGGGAAAGCTAGCAAAATGAGGAGAAGGAGTATGTGGCTGATTTGCGACATAATGTAAGACTATCGAGACTCCCATCCCTAAAGGGTTTTGAAAAACAACATGAGTGTCAAAATCACAAAAGGGTTCTAGGAATGGGACAACTCATGTGGGCAAGAGTGCTACCGGGTGACAGTACCGAAGATGCAAATGGAGGTGTTGGTACTACAAAGCCAGAAATGGGGAGCCTAGAGGCAAATGTCAGAGGGTGTGACTAGAAATGTAAGTGAGATTAAGAGGGAATGACTACATGCCAGTGTTGAGTATATACCTGAAGGGGTTGTGTTGATGGATGATGACCATGTACCTACACACATGAAAACCAAATACCTGACGTGAACAATATCTGAAGAGAATCAAATATATGAGCATGTATTTGATAATTTTGAATATGCACATGCGTACCTGATCATGGTATGAAAAATGGCGTCTCAGGGGCTTAGGATGAAAAGAGGCCTAGGGACTATCGTGATGTAGATGATGGGATGCTGATCCTGTGGCTGAAGATGGATCGAGAAATGGATGTCCAGAGCTGCCGAAATGGTGAGTGGAAGTTTGGAAAAAAGGCCTATATATAGCTGTAGGGCCTACATTGCCACCTCATTTGTACTTGCTTCTATAGTGACTGGATGAGAAGCATTCAAAGGAAAGCTGGAGATTCTAGGATGATGAGGCATCCGATTGAGGACCAATGAGCTTCAGGTGAGTGGTCTGATCATCCTGCATAGAATTAGGGTTTCATTTTTTGGGCAGGGGCTGTACGGAGGGCCGTATAGAGGGTTTGATGAGTGTGGGCCCCATGTGCGCGGGCGATCAGGAAGTAGGCGCTCACACGTGCATGCATGCCCACCGAATAGGCACACATGGGAGTGTTGGTAAGGGGGTAGAGGGCGCACACTATGTGCATGCCTGTCGGCTGAACAGGCACGCACATGTGCACGCTTGTAGAGTAAACATGCATGCCTGAGAGCGCGCCTGTGTAGTGAACAGGTGCGCCTAAGAGCGCACCTGTGTAATGAATAGGCACGCATACATGCACGCCTGTGGGGTGAACAGGTGTGCATGTGTGCGTGCCTGTGGGTTTAAACAACCGCGCCTTGGAGGCAAGATTGATGGGTGTAAAACTTATCTTTTTGATGTTGTTGATTGTCCATGTGGCTGACTTAGGAATGTTTTATGTGGTTGCAGGTGAGCTTTGTGCACGATGCCGACTGGTTGGCGAGAGCAGGATTGGTCCCAGCTGCAAGACGCCATGGCTATTGAGGAGACAGGTGTACGTGCGACTTTGGCAGCTTGTGGGCTGTTGAAGTTCTTTGAGTGCTCGTTGATACGGGTGCAGGATTGTCTGCTGTAGTTTCTTATCCGGATGTGGAGTCCAGACCTGCATTGCTTCATAGTTCGGGGAGAGCAGATTTCCTTCACTACGGTGGAGGATGTATACTTTTTGACTGGGCTCCCACTTCAGGGAATGCCCCTACGGGCGGAGACGGTATTATCGAGGGATCTGGAATTAGCGACAGTTTCCCGGAGATACTATTCGGGGCCACACTTTATGTCTGGCACTGTCACGAGTATTACGACAATGGACGCCCTGACACATCGCTGCATAGCAGCGATGATTGTGAGAGTTTATGGGTCGCTGGCGATGCAGCGGATCAATGGTGGCCAGTTGATGGTGATGGAGAGAGTGTTGGCCGATGAGCACTTCGCCTGGGGGCTTACGCTACATGCCAGGATGGTGGGGCAGCTGGACCACTATCGGTCCATGGATACTAGAGAGTTTTCCTTCGGGTCCATCCTAGTGGCCTGGTTTCTGGAGAGGGTGCCTATGTTGTGCCCTAGGATTTTATTGGGTGCGCTTGGGACTCAAGAGCCATGAATAAAGCAGTGGTCCACTATTTTGCTTTGCCATGGTGGTGGCAAGGGTGGCCACTTCTTTACTTCTAAGGCAACGCAGGTGTGGCTGCAGACGCCGCAGGTGATATTACAGTACCCCTATGTCGGGGTTGACTTTCGGGAGGATTCGGACATGGTGTTGCCTCCAGGGGAGGTTTTTGACCATCGAGGTATGTTGATGATGTTGATATATATGTTTTGTGTTTGAGATAGCATGACATGAGTATATGTACTCATGTGCAGATGTGGCACCTCACGGGGGCGAGCTTTAGTTGCGGAGAGCGCTAGCTCATTAGGAGCCAGAGAGACTGCTGTGGGGAGAGAGACGTCGGTGTGAGGATGCCACGGTGCGACCAGATGATCCAGAGAGGGCAACGAGGAGACGTCGGTTTTATGACCATGGTGCTGGGCCATCACATGCTCCTCTGACGGCTGCCAGAGTAGACTTTGAGGACATACGCCATTGCCTGGAGGCAGTGTTACAGGACGTTCCTGAGGGAATGTGGTCGCGCATCCAAGATGAGGGAATCGTGGAGCAGTGTGTGGGGATTCCACCGCCATGGCAGGCTGTAGTACGACAGGCAACAGTAGCTGGTGCTGCGATGACTGGACGATTACCTCCAGGGCAGGAGGGACCAGTAGGGGGTGGGCAACCACCGCCTAAGGGAGGGGCAGGCGGTGGTGCTCTAGAGGCACCTTGAGTGGTGCTTTATGTATTGATGTATTTTTTGTATATAGGTTGGTGAGCCCATTTTGTACTGAGGTGCTTCACTAGCCTGTGGATACTTGTATTTTTGTATGTAAACATTTGGATGGAACTGTGGACCTTTTGATATATACATGAGTATACATTTTGAGATCTATGTGATGTTTACATGTGTTTTGTTAATGTATTGATTGATGTCTAATCTATATATGATATGACAGGTTGTTGATATGTTTATGTATGTGTAGAGGTATCTTGATGTGACATATGCCAGTCTAACACAATATTAGCTAGGTTATCTGTAGTTTGATTCAATTGTCTGGGAATATGTGTAAATGTAATGGAATCAAAATGTCGAGATAACAGTCTAACCTGTAGGTATTTGTGAAAGAGGCAAGGATCGCGTACGCGGTACACATTGTTGAGATGGAGAACGACTAGTTGAGAGTCGAGAAAGACGCTAAGGTGATGAATACTATGATGTTGGGCATCGGCCAAGAGGCCAATGACACGTGATGCATGTAGATGCACCTTCATCGATGATACATCGATGAACTGTGATGTTTCATATTTTTACTGGTATTTGAAAAGTGATCAAGGAGGGAAGGCGAGGTTCTCCGCTGTCGAGATCAAAGGTAATGAGTCGGGTATCTGTGGGGTCGACTGCCCCCAAGGTGGAAAGTAATGATTTCTGCTGAGTGGGACATGTCTGGAGGACCTCCAAAACTGACATGGCAGTCAGGGATTGTGCTAAGTTGTCAACCAAACTATAATTGTGACCTGCCCTAGCCTGTGGGTTGTGGACATTCCTGCACAATGGGATGCGAGGGATGCGAAGAGGTGGCTCAGGGGCAGGGTGAGGAATCACCAACGAGGGTCTCGTCGGCGTAAGGTTTGTCTCTGGAGGGATGGGAGGAGACTCAGTAGGTGCATGATACTGATGATTATGTGTTTGTAGAAGGATTTCTTCCTCACTAGTGAGGAGGATCGTGCGATCTGCTAGATTGTTTTGGTTGAGGTATGGTCCCACCTGAGGTGGGGGATGTTGCGTGTCCTATTGTGTGTTTATCATACCTTGGTGTGGAATAGGATTCTGTAGCACAACAGAGGGGGGTTTTTTCACATATTGTTGTGGTGTCTGTTGAGGGGCAGGCGATGTTGGAGGATGGGGTAGACTTCCTGAGTCTTTCAACCGTTTGAAATCAACGATTTGGGGGAAATGATGAGTGTAATGGATGAACTCATCACAAAGGGCACAAGGGAAGTTGGTTTTAACAATATTGTTATTTCTCCCTTGATGCCTATTAGTATTTCGCCCCTGGGGGTTCTGATTCCCTTGGTTCTGGTTGCCCCCAGTGCATTGGTTTTGCTGGGGTTGATTCCCGCCTTGACCTGGTTTGTTTTTGTTCCTGTTTCATCCTTTCTTTTTGGCATTGTTCGATGGATGGGTCGGATTTGCTGTATTCAGCTATTCGAAGTTTTGATATTGCTGAATGGGAGAGGGTTGAACAAAATTCACCCCAGCATGAGGATGTGGGGGAGCCATGGGTTGTGGGGGGCTAGGAAATGGGAAGTACGAATTCTGTGGCGGTAACAATCCGTAAGGTACATAGGAAGACGTAGTGCTTTTTCTAGTACTATAAGCTGATGTAGAGGGGGTACCAGAACTCGTTTGAATAGGTGGGTGTATGGGGGGTGCCATCGGTGGCCCATTGATGGGTGCAGGCATAGCAACAGGGTATGGTTGTTGATAAGAGGGTGGGGGGTAATAAGAAGTGCCCCCATATGTCGGTGGGTATTGGGGTGTGCCATACATTGGTGGTGGTTGGGGTTGTGGACCGTGGTGAGTGGTGTTACCAATCAGTCCGTCTGTTGAGTGAGACATCCCAGGTTTGTCTTGGCCAAATGGCACAGGTTTTGGAAGATCAGGAAGTACAATGTATAAGTACTCGGACTATGCATAGATGAGGTCATACTATTGAGCCTTACTGATGGCTTCCTCTTCAGATTGAGGGAAGGTGGAAGCTACGTCCTTACCGAGGAGAGAGACGAGTGATCTAAGAAACCAGTCAAGACACTGTTGTTTGGTGGTTTCTGCTTTACACAAACTACGTCACCTACAACACTCGTGAATGTGATCAACGATATGTGTGGCTGAGGTTTGTTTGAAATTAGAGAGTAGTTCTAGACCATTGTCGTGGCGGATTGGTAATTGGAAGAAGGTTAAGAATTCTTTGGCCAAGGACTCAAAAGTTGCATGGGACCTTGATTTTTCTTCTACATACCATTTGGCTGATGGGCTAGTGAGTGTGCGTTGGAATAATCAAAGTCTGATGGAATCATCCATAATGCTATTGGAAGAGCACCAGAGGTGAAAATTCATGATGTGTTTGGTAGGGTCATTGCCTGCCTTCCCATCAAACTTGGGTATGTCTGAAGGTAGTTTGGTGGGCATTGCAGGCCATGTGGAGTTATGCAATATAGGATCATTGATGAGTTTTCTTAGATCCGATATGTTGAGAGAGGCCAAATATGGCATTTGTAGTTGGGGGGGAGGGTTAGCTCCAACCATGGTGTGATTGTGTTGTGAACCTGACCCTTGAGGGGGGATAGGTGGGTTGGTACTTTCCCCTTGAGAGGAAGTGGGTCCCCCGCTTCTGTGTAAAGGAGAGAGAGTGGATGGAGGACCTTGGGAAGTGGACCCAAGTAATGTGGAACCAAGCAAAGTTGATCCTAAAATAGTAGCACTCATAGGAGTGTGTGAAGGTGGTGTCGAAGAGTGGGCAAGACCAGACACTCCCCCTAAGATAGGAGGGAGGTTTAGCAAGCGTCGTGAATGACGGGGATTATGTGGGTCCCCTATGATGTCCATCTAGCTGAGTGAATGTGTGCAAATGGTGGTGAGAGTAATAAAGAAACAAGAGCCTTTGTGTTGCAATTTTGAACTTTACACAATGTATATATATCCGAATCAAAATGTAGTCAGGAGTGCATCATACATAAAATGCTTTGAAAAAGAAGCATATATGTGGATAAGTGGGTTTTTTCCATGTGGGGAATCAAAAAACAAATGCTCGTGTCCTAGAAGACGTAATGTCCTTCCTCTCAAATAGCATTGGAACTTCCAATAGTACTCACCAGTGGGGTCTGAAGTCACCAGAAGAGAAACTAGTGAAGGATGAAATAATTGGTTATAATGAGGGGTAAAGGGGGCATATCCTGAAAGAGCTGGCGATATTTCCTAATAGCCACAAAAAATCCAATCAAGCTGCAATTGTAGCCCACAATTTCCACCTGGGTAGATGTCCTAAAATTTGGTCACTAGGTACCTTGGTCAAAGTGCGACATTTAGTTTTTCAGCCTAAGAAATGGGTCACGGGCTGGATCCCGTCCAAGAGGTGGGTGCCTCAAGGGGGAACGCACAGAACAACTGGACCTTGGCCTTCAACCCTTCACAGGTATCTCCCTACCTTATGGTGTTAGGAACACTTGACTTGGAGGATTTTCAATTCCCTATTTGACAACTTCTATGGTTTTGACAATGTGAGAACCAGATAACGGGGAGTTATTTAGATGCCTATCCCCGAAATCCTACCTAGACTAAAAAATTTCTTTTGGTACCTCCTGTGGAGGAAAACTTAGGGAGTTTTTAGAATTTTTTTAGATGTATTTGTTTTGAGAGGTTGGGGGTGTGAACCAACCTCATTGAATTAAAATGGGAGTGGATAGTGTCGTCAAGAAAAGGGTGGGGTGTTTTCGGAATCCATTTGGAGGAAACTTACCTTGACCTCCACGTTTCAAGAAGAAGCTATGTGAGTGATAAGTGACTTTTGTGTGTGAGTGGAAGTGTGCCAATTTTTAGTGAATTAGATGTCAACTTGCTGCATGTGGACTTCGCTTGGTCCTTACAAGTGTTGATTACCTAATTAACTAAGTGCCTTTGGTACAACCTTGCATAATTCAAAAGTCCCTAGGAAGCTAGCATGTGGACATGTGGGTCCGTTACTATCCCTTTAACTCCCTATTGTGATGTAATCTAAGAAAATATTTGAAACTATCCTAGATTGATCATGTGGGCATGTATGGGCCCGTTACAAAACCTTTAAATTTCCCTAGTGATTTGATCTAAGAAAGAAAATTTCAACACTATCCTATCTTTGTAGTGTGTGGGAATGTATGGGCCCGTTACAATATTAATATGTGTTTGAAAAAACAAACAAAGAGGAGTCCCAAGAAGGGCTATTGTCCTCTCCTAAAGGTTTTAATGTTCTTAAGGGAGATGAAATCATTTCACAATCTTTTTCTGATTCTCAAGATCGCTTGGAGGCACGAGAGAAGAGCATACTAAGCAATTGTTATCCAACTTCTAGTCCCAATGCAATTTAAATGTGATTAAAAATGATTTCCAACTTATATTGTGAGTCAAAACAAGCCATCCATGTGGCGAAAATGAAAGAAAAAGAGGAAATTGATTTTAACTCCCTAAGTGCCTATGTGTTTTGACTAACCCCTTTATATGATGAGGGGACTAAGTGTGGTGCAGCTTTAAAACATGCTTGAAATCATTTTTAAGAAGGAAAATGGCCTTCCCCACATCTCAACAACTTTACAATGTGATTTTTTGCACAAATGTGTGGGTCTCAGTGGAGACAGAGGTGCACAGAGCGCATGTGCACAGACAGAGAAGAGTCAACAAGCGCACGTGCACAGAACATAACAGTGGTTTAAGCACATGTGCACACAATGCTCGTCTATGGGCCTAAAAACCCACACACAGGTGACACACAACCGAGAATGAAAATTCCAGATGGAATTCTCCAAATTCAACTTGGAATTGGCTGATTGGCAGGTCGGCATAAGCCGGTTAGTGCACCTGCAAGTTAAAAAAACTAAAAGAAGAGCTAAAAAAACCCAAATGGGGTAGGAAATTGATACCTTTCCCCAGTGGAGTTGCCAATCTGTTGCACCTCTTTTGTCACCTTAGTGAGAAAAATAGAGGTGCTTTCAAGCTCAGTTGGGTTTGCTGAGAAGGACAGCTGCAAGGAAAAGGGTTAGAAAAAGAAATATAAAACAACAACTAAGAATTAAACTAAGAAATAAAACAACAACTAAATTTATAAGCATAGGGACATAGAGACAAAAGAATGATGAGACTCATGTCACCAATGATAAGGATGATATTAGTGAAAGAAAACAACGAGAAGCAAGGGGACTATGAGTCCCTTCTTCCTCCAAGGGAGGGCTCTTGGACCCCCACAAGTAAGCTCTTCTTACAACTTTGAAAATGAAAATGAAAATGGTGAAAGAATTCTTTGCTAATCCACTCAAGGGGTGAGATGGATTGCCCCAAAGCAATGATGCAAGTATACTCTTGGAAATGATATAAGAGTCCTCAAGAGAATAGTGGCAGCATAACTTTGCTATGAAATTCCTTGAAAAATGAAGTGTATCCATGGCCTTTTTATATCATTCCTTTGAGCTATTGTTCAACTAGTTTGTAGTGTGTAAAGAGGCTAATTAGGGCATTTCTAGGTCTCTGACCAACCATCTAGTCGAAGCCAGTCCAGATTTGAGTGTCAAATCAGCTTGGAAGCTGAACCAGAAGTGGGTGGGAGGCCGACCACTCTCATAAATGCATCGTTTCTCAGGTGCATGTCTTTTTGCGACAACATTCGCGTATCGTGCACATGTGCATGAATCTTGCGTTTTTGTTTCGTGCATGTGCGTGTGCGCCTAGTGTCTTCATATCGCCCTTCAATTTTTTACTACTTTGTATAGTTTTTGATCCTTTATGAATGCTTTTGTGTTAATTCAGGTCCATGGATTACTTCATAACTGTTTGACGATCTTGAATTCTTGTAACCATTTGTGGACGAAATTTCAGTGATAACATCTAGCACAATACTTATCTATGTAGTTCGTAGATTTGCATCCACATGGTTGTCTTGTTATCTTGGCTCATTGTTTTTCCTCGACATACCCATTGTGTGCATGACCCCAATCAATAGTTTATAAGAATTATCAAAGTCTCCTCTTCCTTGCAGTCACTCACCCTCCAGCCCCAGGCTCAGGCATCCCCTTCTCTGCTATACAACCCCTTAGGAGATCCATCTTTCCTTGCCAAGTATTTTTCACACAAGAAGAGTTCTAGAGACTTCATTGAGCCTTACATTCGAGGTGTCCCTCAGTCTTCCTCTGGATTTTTTTACCTCAACAAAACATATTCTAGGCGATCATGGCTTACCACGGGGTTCTCATGACTCAATAATATCCATTTTTCATGATTTTAAGTTTGCCAGCCTTCATTTGTCCTTTATGGAAAAATCGTTTCTTCTCACCTGTATCACAAGTAAACAAAAATTCATGAGACATCATCATAAATTTTCAATTTCAAAATTTTATTGCAAATATGTCACCTACAGATTTCCAATTCACACAGAGAACAAATTCACAAGCATGGGACTGTCCTCCCCATAAAAGTTTAGCTCAGCAGGCAATTGCTCTTCCTTATGGGCTTACAATACTTCCATATCCAAGACTCTTTATTCATGCAATTCATTCTTTACACAACCAAACAAATTGTTAGTTTCTCATGTTTACACACACACACACACACACACACACACACATATATATATATTCTCACCACATTTAAGATGTCATCACAACCTTTCTTAACTTGTGCATTTTTAACAGTTGCAAAACATGAAAGGAAACACCATCCCTTACCTATACATCATTTCAGCCTACAAAATTTTCAAAATGTAATTCAGATATCAATTGACTTTAATGAATGTGCCAACATTCGTGGCCACATTCATACCCGATGTACCCTTGCATTGATTTCAAGTTTTCCACACTTTATGACAAGAACTTTTCCGTGGTGTGTTGGAGCTTAGCCAATATCTTCACCATATGGCTTATTCATTTTCGTTCATTATTGCAGCCATACTGTGCTTCCTGCTATAGGTTGATCATGATCCCAATTTGGCACACATGAAACTATAAGTTTCTCTTGAATGCACCCAAGCATTCTTTCTTCATTAGTAACCAAGATTCCCACACTCATGGCCACCCAAATTTTCTTTTCTTTAACACCCATACAATGTAAGTAAAATTTCGAAAGGTCCTCCTTCCTCAATGGAAGGTCCATTTTCTTCCCTTTATGAAAACATGCATTTCCTCGAAGAAATTCCATGCAATGTGCTAACTATGAGCACACTTATTCCCATAGAACCAGTCCCAACGACCATAGTCTAACACAAAGTGATAAACTCTATCTTCCTTGACTGGCCCAAAGGAAATCCGTTTCCTCTCCATGCAACCGAGAGCCATGACCTCGGATCTATTCTTTTCAGATGCTATCTTTTCATCTCCCGTATCCAGGCGCTATGATCCTGGCTTAATCCCTTGTCTACGAATAAATGGTGTAGATCTATCTTCCCCTATATCTAAATACAACAAGGGATTGTAGAACCTCAACTAGCTCGCGGTTTAACTCTCCTCCCAATCTTCGGAATGAATACGGGTCGTTCGATTTACGATCGGATCCCAAATTCAAAAAAATGCTATATTGAGTTTAAATTACGGTTACAAGTCTCAACGTTAACCCGTGTGCATATTCAATCTCTGCAATGATCGTGGGTCGTCAATCTTAGCCATCGATCGATTTTAAACCACATGATTTCCAAATAATAATAATTCCAACACAGAAGTGTTTGACATAGAATTCAGAGCTTTGATTTGATAAATTCAACCATAGAACCCAATCAAAGTATGAGTTTATGTAGAATTAACGCGTGGGTTCCTTGCAGGTTCACCCCCAATCGTTCACATATTGGCAGTTCACAGTGATTGCAGAACCCTAATATGCTCTCTCTTTAGTGGAGAGTTCAACCTATGCAATCTGAAAAGTGCTCACCTGACTCTTTTAATCAGGGTCATTGATCCTCCACTCCGACGAGATCAGCGATTTTGGTTGATTGCAGACCGTGAACTAGTACGTCCATTAATTTTTCCTTTGCGTTCCGCAATGATCCCCGACTGTCGATCTAACTGAATGACTGGTGTTTGATTCATTAACTCTAGTGGATATTGAAGTCGATATGATGACTGAGATCAACTTTCTCTCCGATGACTAGCTCACTGTCATCTCCTCTGTCAGGTCCTTGATTAACCTGATTTGATCAGGGTTTTCTTCCTAAATCATAATCTACTTGGGTATCCATGGCATACAACTACCTTTCAAATTTTCATGCATAACATTAAGGCAATAAAACATTTTCAGACATGTCCTAGCATATCTTTATGCACTTCATCACATTATCCTTAATGTTTCCATGAGTGCAACACAAATAGATCTCGATTCTACAAAAATACAACCATCATCACTATGGTGTCAAAACCTTTTACTTTCATTAGCGTACCATCTTTCTCATCCCAGAGAAAACATAATACTCAGCAAGAAAAGAATTGAGGGATCTCCCTTTCTTGCAATTGTTTATACACCACCTGGGACTTTTCATCCAAGTTGAGTTATCTCTAAGGACTCACTGCCTTTTCTTAATTAGGGAGTCAACCAAGCCTATTCAATCAAACATACTCATTTATTCTTTTAATCATACTTAGGGGGTTTATTTTCCTTTTACCAGCTGTACTAGGTTCCACAACTTCATTTTTAATCCTATGATTTTGTTACACAATTCAGGGTTCTTAGGGTGAGAAAAGTGTTCCTCCTTTTCTCCCCATTTACTTATGCAATCTACTTCTTATTGTGATCTTTCTTCTCTTTTCTTGAGCAACCTCGGTTAGGCTCATCCTAACTCTTAGGATACATCATCATGCTTTAATAGAAAATACTTTTGTCCATAATGAATCATGAACCTATGCATCTTGCATGCTACCATTCGGTTATCAGAATGGTCAAGATTCATTATTAGTCTTTTATTGATTACATGATGTTTTTCAAAATGTGATCCATGATTCTTACACACACACATACACACACACACACACACACACACACACAATATTGTAGCTCACTTCTTAGTTCTCAGTAGTCGATAAGGTTGTGACTCTGTTCTCCTGACAGAGTCTTCACACAGTTCCTTGACTTGGAACTCCTTCAGAATGCAACTTCCTTATTACATATCCTTTACTATATATGATAGCCCCAACCTTGATTTGGATTTAGTTGGGTACCAAATATTTCATAAGGAATATAAACATCCATCTTTGTCATGCATCCAAATTATGTATCCACACATATTCTGGTTTTGTTAACTTACATCCATGATGTGCTTAAACATATGCATAATCATAAGCCTATGTATAGCTACCATAGGTATATTGCACAACCCACCTACATCTCTATTTTAAAATTAGTTAACTCATGATTGTTCAAAATCATTCTCATGTGACCCTCAAAGGCATAATAATTTTCCTCTTATCATGAAAACAAAGCATCCTTGCTCGTCCACTCTTTATTCTATTTATACTACTCTTTATTGAGGGAATGGAGCACATTCCCCTTAAGCTATCATTCAAATCATAGATTTCATGAATCTTCAAAATTGAGTCAACCGTGCATCCATGGTATTCACTTAATATTGGCAAGTGCAATTCTTGCCTTACATATCAATCATCAAGGAAGCCATATTGTGCCTTTAGTATATATTTATCCTTACATCATGCATGTGCATCATTTGCACATTTAATATATTTCATACCTAATTGGTATTAATATCATTCTTCATGCCAAGAAGCCTCACAATTCATTAACCCATGCATTCAAACACATACAAACCTAGCCAAACATTCATCATGCAAGCTCATTGCTTGCACCCTTTCCATGTCATACATGCACATGGACATATCAAACTTCCAGATCCTCCTCCAAGTATATTGATACCATCCTTATGAAAAGACTCATATGGACACTCAACACTGAGATTCCCTCTCATTTGAGAGCTTGCAGTCATTCACAAGATATCCACCTGGCAGTTTAACAAACACAGTCATAACTATGTTTCCCTTTCTATGCGATAACAACTAGCAATAAAACACTCTTGCATCAACTTTTATGAAAACATTTCCCACTCATAAATACAGTCTAGGAAATTATAACCATGCCCAAGGTGATAAAACAATCAATATATCTTCCTACTGGTCTTGATCAACAAACCTTCCGATCAAGGAAATCCTTTTCTAGATTCCCTTCACTAGGGTCCAACTATATCTATATGGCTACCATCCACCACTGGATGTCAATCTAACCTGTTGGGATTCTAGAAGTGCCCCAACACTTCCTTTACCACATTCAGGATCAACATTTAATCAACCATTTTACCTTATTATAATAACTTTTTAATTTCTAATAACATTTGGACTATTCCCTTAAATCCCAAATGCAATTTCGAGTTATGTTATTTACTAAGTATTCTAGTTCAGAAATCCAGAGTATCTTTAGGTCAAAATCAATCTTAACCATTACGCCTAGAATTCTTTCTTCTGTTCAAAAACAGTTAGGGCCGGAGGCCACTCTCCTCCTCTCACAAGAATTCTAGCAGATTAGTTTCCTATCCACCAAACAAGGGAGGCTGCTGTGATTTCTCACTCAATCACTCTATATTTCTACAACTCTATTTATCACCTTGATTAGAAAAAACCCTTCCCAACAATTCATGTACACATAAACAAAATTTGTTTCTTAGTTCCCTTCGAAACCCAAGAGCTTCACATGCTATCCCTTCTCAGATAATGGTCATCGGACTCATTCCTCTGATCGTGAGGGATTATACACATATACAAGGTTTAACCCTTCATTAAAGAAATAATTATTACTGCTACGGATCCTTTCGATCCGATCACATCCAAGTCTTTCTATTAGTGCCCATCACCATAATCCCACTCCTATAGGATCGAGTATCATTTCCCAAAGAAATGATACGATTCCTTTGCCATTGACTAGCATGATTCAATCTCGTTGGGTAAAACCCCAATTGTATTTTAATCTACATCCTTCTACTCAAGGAATTTATGCATAAAATTTATGTTTGGACATAATATTCTCCACAAGCTTATATTAGCCTTGGTAACCAAATCTTATGACTGTACAACATCACGTACAATTTCATAGTGAAGTCATCTTATTTATTTGGAAACACCAAAAAATCTATAAACAACAATGGGTTTCATTCCTCTCTTTGGTAGAGGTTTGACTAAACCTCTTAGTAATGTAGTAAGATAAGGTTTTACCCCTTAAATTCCTCCAAAACTATTTTCATGCAACTCGTGCATGAGCCCAAGTAGGCCAAGTGTTATTTTCGTGCTCTGATACCAATTTGTAACACACCCGACCACTGAGTAACTTTCCTAGGGATGGGGAATCAAATTTTTCTCTCCTTAACATCTCAAATCCTTCGTTCGAGGTCTTCATTCTCTTCTACTTACCCATAGAATTCTAATGACTGCTACCAGGCTCAAATCTGAGCTTTGGTTTACAAGTTATGGATTTCCAAAGTTCTTCGGGCATTCATTTATTGAGGTCCACATGGCGTCCATGGGAATCCACCTCACACATATTCTCTCCAGGTTCCTTCATCCACGTTGGAAGTCCATCCACCATCCAATCCCATGACTGGACTCAATCTTTATCTAACACACAGGCGTCTAACCTGCAAACCAACAGGAACTTCGACTCTTTAGCGCTTTGACGCTTCAGTGTTAAACGCCTCCTTCTTGTCTATGCAAGAGACCTTATGGAGTCCTGAACTCTCGAAGTCTCATAATATTTCCACATGGTTCCAACCTTTGGGCCTTTTAGGTCCCTCTATTACACTACACCCCAAATCCTTCGGAGTCCCAAAGTCCCGGACTCCCAGAGTTCGCTACACCACAAACCGTCCAGAGTCCCAAAGTTCTAGACTCCTAGATTTCTGGTCACTTCACCAACCACTTTGGCTAGGAGGGCATATACTAGGGGATGACACCTAGAATGGATAGGGTTGACTCATGTCATGTTCCAATAGGCATATAGGGTCTATGGAAATAACAAATCGACTTGACATGTGGCACATCGATCATGGGTCCACATCACCCTCATGATTTCAACTTTCCATGTCACACCAGACGAACAACCTTCTAACATCCCTCAAATATCATGATCGAGATCCATCCACGTAGATCCATAGATCCACGACTAACTTTACTTTGCAACTTCGGCCTTCGGGAGTTTTGCAATGCAAACTCATATTTTCTCCTAGAGTTGGCCAGCGTTAGGATGATCACAACCCAAATATGATGGTTGGGAAAAGTATCGAAGTGTCCTCAAATCGATGACTCTCGCTACTTCGGGCTTTAGAGATTTTCGACACACCAGCCCTCAAATTCCTCGGAGTGCTCAGTCTATGAACTAAAGGATATAGCGCCACACATCTCCTGTACATCGATGACTGAGAGGGATCCTGAAGGATACTTAGATCCATGTCCACATTACTTCGTGACTCCTACCTTTGGGAGCTTTTGATGTTACAACACCCCTATCCTCCCGAAGCGGTCAACGTCGGGTTGACCACATCATAGATTCGACGATTGGGATAGTTCTCGAGAATCGTCAAGTCTATGGCCCAGATTAACTTCGGACTACGGGACTTTGGAGGATCCTTCTCCCTTATGAAAAATACCAAAGTTCGTCGAACTCACGAAGACTGAAGGAGTCGAGGAGTTAAAACCTAGGATCCTTCTCCAAATCCAACGATTGTGACAGAGCTTGGGTCCTCTCGAACGGATCTTGTTCGCTTGTCTTTCCAAACGAAAGGATATTCCCTTTAGAGACTTAAATCTCGATATCCTTCCTGAGTTTCATCAGTTCTAAAGGACTTAAGCATTGGTGCACGCTTTGCTCTATTTATCCCGAGCTTAACAATATCTACTTTTCACAGGAGACAAAAACAACTGGGAGTATCAACATGCATATGGGGAAACTATGTCCAAGGTCAATGAACTCATATTTCATCTGCTTAAACTTTAGCCACTACAGAGCTTGAACATTTACATATACAAACCATATAGTTCCTTACTTTTTTAACCACACAATCAAGTAAAGATAAAGGGATACAATCTAGCCATCAAGAAAACATGCACATCCCTGCAACATTCATAGGATATCCAAATTTAATCTACAATTACAGTCCAATTACATAGGATATGAGAACACTTATCTATTACAGGTTGCACCCAACTAACTAAATGTGGGTGTCTGCCTTTCCACCCAACCATAGGCTCAGAGGAATTTATTCTCAGTGCTCTCGCCACTCCCATTCCAAGCCATTATATCACTAGGGAATTTGTGCCAATTCTCAAAGGTCATTAATCTTTCACATCTTCTGTGAGGTTTATCAGATGCTTCCTCATCATCAAGATTGTGACCTTCTACTCAGGTCTCGTTCTCCACTAGAGAGCTCACTGCATTCTCTTATCTTCCCTTTTTATTATTTTCATGCCTTGCACACACTTCCTTCCTTGAGAAGGTTATCCTTCCTATCATGTTCCTTCTATTAGAAGGACACTCAGGTCAATCTGGGTCTGCAATACCCTGTGTTACTTCGGGTTGACCTTCTGCAGCTAGACCATGCTTCCATTCATGGGGGTGGTTGATGGTTCAACCACCGGTCCTTTCTTCATTAACCGATTCCTCCTTTGGAACCAGAGGAGGTTTGTTATCCTCAACAAGGGAAATTTGGTGTCATTCGATATAATTAACCCTCTCTTATAGTTTTCACATTCTTTCCTCTAGTGATATCATGGCCAGTACTTTCAAGGCTTCCCCTCCATAGTCAATTGTTTGCAAGTCAAACAATAATACATTTATATTGTTCCCAGGCCATAGCATGGTGAATATGATTAATGATTAATTACAAGCTGAGGTAAACAAGGGTGTTACACCCTAGAAGGTGAAAGAAGTCAAATTACTCCAGAAACTCCTAGAAGAAGTTGACTAGTCAAAGTGGTTTAAACTAGGCGTTAATCATGGGTATAGTTGTTGCATTAAGAAAATAATTAAAAATAAATTATTTGCAACAAGAATTGTGAGTTTGGTAATTATGGTAAAGTAGTTGTGATGAGAAGATTGAATAGTCAAAGTGGTTGACCAAGAAATACATTAAATAATAAATTGGTTGCAACAAGAAGTTAGTTAATGGAAAAGAATCTATGAATTGAATAATTATATAAAAGTTAGTTGCAACAAGAAGTTTTGAGTAAAGAAAAAACATTTAAATAATAAAGTAGTCAAAGTGGTTAAGTGGACAAAGTTGGTTAAGTGGACAAAGTGGCTAAGTGGACAAAATGGTTAAGTGGACAAAGTGGCTAAGTGGAAAAAGTTGGTTAACTGGACAAAGTGGCTAAGTGGAAAAAATGGTTAAGTGGACAAAGTGGCTAAGTGGACAAAGTTGGTTAATTGGACAAAGTGGCTAAGTGGACAAAGTGGTTAAGTGGATACTTCTAGAGGAAGCTTCTTCGAGAGTATAAATAAGAGATAAAGGGTGTCCCATTTGTATCAATTGAACATATTGAATATATACAAGTGACTAAGGTAACCAAAGGATATCTAAGGCGAATTTCAGAGGGAAGGTGAAGTAAACAAGGCCAAAATTCAAGGGAGGATAAAGTATTTTGATGATGTTTTCTAAGGTATGTTATTTATAGGTCATCTCACCATTTTCGCAATAAAGTTTTTATACAATGATTCAAATAACAAAATATGGAGGTCGTTGAGAAAAAATGTCCAAGTAATTGTGATAAAAAAATCATCTTGTGGTTCGTTTTATTTTGGGAGTAATACTCTGTGAAAAATAGGGTTTGTGGCTAGTCCTGAAACTAGTCTAAAAGACGTGTTTCGGGTTAAAATGTCATAATTGCATCATAACATATCCAGATTCGATAATAAAAAATGTATTGGTTAGAGTACAGTCTGTAATATTTTGTGTACCAGTTTTGGATCCATACAACAAATATTTAGTGTGGGGAACACTCTACAAGTTCGCTCTCTAGAATAAGCTAGAATTCAACAAGTTATGCCATTTTTTCTATAACTCCTTTTCTAGGAGGTTCCAAGTAGTGAAATATGGAGGAATTGCATAAAAGGCACTAAAGAACATTGTGTACTATTTTCACATATTTATTCATTACAAGTACATAGTTATGATTATTTCAAGTTAGGGTTGTGTTGAGCACTCAACACACCCTAAAAAGCCTATGTCAATTTTTTTACTTTTTGTGTACCACTTGATATTTGCACTATCTGATTTGACTTCATGTTGAGAAATTTTATGTCTTTTCTCATTATCATGACTCTCATCATCTATTCAAGTTTGTTTGAAATTATGAAACCCCATTAATTAAAAGGCCTTAACACCTGAATAAAGAGTCAATAGCCAAAACACTTCACCCGACAAGCTCAGATTCAACATCGAAAGGAATACAAAGAAGGAATAGAGCCACTGGAGAAACCTCAGTCACCAAGTGCCGATATCCATCGACATCGGCAAAAGGAAATTTTTTTTTTCTTCAAAATCTTTCATAAGGATATCAACGATAGTCAATTTCCCTTCGACATCGGTAAAAGATGAGGGAAATAGACGTTAACAAAGAAAGAAAAGATATTGTCAATAGCTGATACTCGATGTGCTTATCGGAATCGTGGAAAACCTAAAGGGATCTCAACAAAACATTATGAATACACTAAAGGATATTCCCAATCACCGATCCCTGATGCATTTTCGGTATTAGGACTTTTTTGAGGAAGCTAATCTGAAGAAAGCACTTGATAGGTTTATTATCGATCGTCGATCCTGGATACTTTTACAGCATCAGAAAGCTAAGGTTTGTTTTGGAACGAATAACTTAATGAAACTCTCGAATCTGATTAATACATAGGAATTAGGTCATCGGTCTTCAATGCCATGTGTCTTTTCCAGATTGGAGAACCGTACGGTCTAGTTTTACCCCAAGTCATTCTTGGTTCCCTAGGTCCGAGTCATGCCTCCGAGTCAAATTTCCCACGAAAGCATTGTATGGTGATATTGATCGGCGTCGAAGCTTTTTGTAGAAGGACATCAATGAAAATGTTCATAACACATCCCCGATCCCTGATCCATCCATTGAGAGAGCAACATGATGGGATTTTTAAGCATTATATACGATCAGATTTTGGGCATTTAAGGATCTTGTTATCACCCCATAAATTATGGGAATCAACTTATGACTTGGATATTATTGATATTATCTGTATCTAGTGTTTTTATTGGAAAATTTATTTTTCATTTTTGCAAAAGGAAAAAGAAAAGAAAAAGAAAAGAAAAAGAAAAAAAAAGAAAAAAGAAAAAGAGAAAAGAGGGCATAAAAGAATGGAAACAAAAGCCCCATGCAATAACAGTGACTTGGTCATACCTTTCAAACATGATCAAGTCCTTCTAAATTTTCAAGGTTGATAGGCTAGTGAATGCATCTGATCAGACTGTCTAATCCTGGTCAGATAGCCCATAGGATAGAATTAGTGAATAAGTCTGACCAGACTGTCTAATCCTGGTCAGATAGCCCCCATGATAGAATTAGTGAATAAGTCTGACTAGACTGTCTAATCCTGGTCAGATATCCCTTAGGAAAAATAATGTCTTAACCCAACAGTCTAACCTGGGTTATTTGTCTTGTGAAGGAAGGTTAGAATGTAGACAAGTTGCTTGGCCTCCCTTGCCCAAATAAAACCCACCCGAAGAAAGTGTTATATCAAGTCTTTCCTTGCCTTAGGATAGTTGGAACAAGGTCCCCTTGGTGGTGTCTATGAAAAAATTGAATAAAACCCATGAGAAAGCACTAATCCTAAGTTTTGCCTCCACATGACATTTGCCGCTCCCAACTTATGCTTCGTTCACCTTTCAATGGTTCAGATCGTAGCGTTTGGATCAATGGTTCATATAGCATTCAGGACACCCCCACCCATTCTTCCTTTAATGGAGGGGGGGGGGGTCCGGATTCGGCGATAATCTTTGCACAGATCTGGACGGTCCAGAAAAGAGCGCGCAAATCCATGACTCACATTGGATTTCGGACCCCCCCCTCCGTTATGCCTTTAACGGAGGGGGGGGGGGGTCCGGAATTGAAAATAACGCAGGTGCACATCTGGATGGCTCTAAACTGAGCGCTCAAATCAATGGTTCACATTGAATTCCGGACCCCCCCCTCCGTTCTTCCTTTAATGGAGGGGGGGGGTCCGGAATTGGTATTAAAAAGCGAGCAAAGATCTACGGTCAGAAATCCAGCGCGCAGATCAACGGATCATGGTGGATTCCGGACCCCCCTTGGTATTCTGCTTTTAATCAAAGGGGGGGGTTCAGAATGAATCTTCCTTACGGCGGCCCCCTTGTTACATGTGTCGCCGCCCTATTGGCTCATGAGTCCCATCCCCCACATGCTATCTGACACCCCGACGCCCCTGGACGTCATCCTCCACTAAGTCCACTTGTCCAACTTGCTCCCGGGTTGAATTCCCATCCCATAACTACTGTCAGTCCATGTTGTCAGTACCATAACCCCCTTCATTCATAGACAGCCTCCTTTGGCGACTTTTACCCCCAATCACAAACCTCCACGTCGTCCATATACTCTGGTCACCGTCACCTGCCATATCACCCCAAGTGGCCCGTTTCCCATTAACAACGGGATCACATACCCGTTGTCACGCTGACTGTTTTCCCACATCCGACTGACCCATTTTTAAATAAAACTACCATTCTCCTTTATATTCGTTATTCATCCATCGCGCCAGAAACCTCCTTTTCCTCCATTGCTCCCACATCGTTTTCACCTACAGTCAGTCGACCCCACTAACGTATTGTTTGTTACAGGTAGAGTTGCCGAAATGGTGTCTAAGACAAAGCAAGCTGAAGAGGAAGAGAATCCATTCGTTCCCCCTCCGGTTGACCTGGATAAAATCCCCCTGGTTGACAAAGATCGCTTGATAGCAGACACGATATGCAGTTTTGACTTCTTTGATCTATAGTGATGGCTTCGGGAAGTCTTCCTGGACCAGAGTGACGAGATTGGGCTCTGAGAGTCCAATCTGCCCCTCTATCTGTTCCCCCAAATTCACCATTTCCCAGAATTTGCCCTCAAATGCCAAGCCCACTATGTCCCCGACCAGAAATCCATTGTTTCTTTGTATGGGGACGTCCTCTTCTTCATCACCCCAGAAGATATCCACCAGATGATGCAAATCACCTGCCCAGAATCTGCATCCCCATGCAACCTAGAAATCCTCACTGAGCTTTACCAAAAAATGACTTTCCCGCAGAGAGCTCAGATAGTGGAGCTTTTCCTCCCCACTTCCGCTCCACTCCTGACCACAAATCCCCCGTACCCTTCCTCTTTGCTTTTCGTCAAAGGAAATCAAATTATTTCTTCCCTATGTGCCCTGCTTGGGTACTATTCCGATCAATGGGTAGACGAACCCATCCTGGGTTTTCTATCTATCTTCTCAAATGATGAACAACCGACCACGCAGTTCAACTACAGCGCTTTCCTAGCCACTAACATCCATGAACAATTGGTGAATTTCACCACAGAGGGCATGTTCAGGTATTCATCCATCCTGGCTTACATTCTCTTCTACTTCCAAGCAGACAGATTCAATTTCTCCATGCAGAAGATGGACGCCGACGGGAGGCCGCAGCCAGTCACGGCGTGGACTTCTCTTCTGAAATACAATTCTGTCGAATACGACTTCACAGCGTTCATTGATCAGTTTTACCACCCTGTGGTAAGTATGTTGAGTGGCATGCCTGAGCCATGAATAAATGACGAAGTCCGGAGAATCCTACACCTCTCGGACAATGTGAAGACGGGAGACTGGTACTTGTATCAGAATCACTCCAAGATCTGAGTTTATGGGTGCGAGTTGGCACCGTACAAGCTTCCGAGATATATACCGGTAAGAATTTTCGCACTGGAATATATTAGGCAAATTATGAATTCTGATGATATTCACTTTGTTTCCCTTAAAAAGAAGCAACAATTACGGATTAAAGGGCAGATAGGCTCTTTCATCTACAATAATAGAGGTGCGGGTGATGAAGCAGACAAACTGTTGAGGGAAATGAAATTTCTGACAAGTTTCACCTGGCGTTATTGTTGGTCACTATAATTGCTTAATTAATTTTAAACAACCAAGTGAAACATAAATTATCAACCCAGGGAAGTCTTTTATTTCAAAGATAGCCACGCACTGTATATGCTCAATTCCAAAAGCAGCTTAGTGTTGTAGTAAAG
>ML788169.1:203025-233606 GCA_009831015.1 Picea engelmannii | reverse complement strand
AAAAAAGAAAAAGAGAAAAGAGGGCATAAAAGAATGGAAACAAAAGCCCCATGCAATAACAGTGACTTGGTCATACCTTTCAAACATGATCAAGTCCTTCTAAATTTTCAAGGTTGATAGGCTAGTGAATGCATCTGATCAGATTGTCTAATCCTGGTCAGATAGCCCATAGGATAGAATTAGTGAATAAGTCTGACCAGACTGTCTAATCCTAGTCAGATAGCCCCCATGATAGAATTAGTGAATAAGTCTAACCAGACTGTCTAATCCTGGTCAGATATCCCTTAGGAAAAATAATGTCTTAACCCAACAGTCTAACCTGGGTTATTCGTCTTGTGAAGGAAGGTTAGAATGTAGACAAGCTGCTTGGCCTCCCTTGCCCAAATAAAACCCACCCAAAGAAAGTGCTATATCAAGTCTTTCCTTGCCTTAGGATAGTTGGAATAAGGTCCCCTTGGTGGTGTCTATGACAAAATTGAATAAAACCCATGAGAAAGCACTAATCCTAAGTTTTGCCTCCACATGACATTTGCTGCTCCCAACTTATGCTTCGTTCACCTTTCAATGGTTCAGATCGCAGCGGTTGGATCAACGGTTCATATAGCATTCAGGACCCCCCCGTCCATTCTGCCTTTAACGAAGGGGGGGGGTCCAGATTCGGCGATAATCTTTGCACAGATCTGGACGGTCCAGAAAAGAGCGCGCAAATCCATGGCTCACATTGGATTATGGACCCCCCCCTCCGTTCTGCCTTTAACAGAGGGGGGGGGTCCGGAATTGAAAATAACGCAGGCGCACATCTGGACGGCTCTAAACTGAGCGCTCAAATCAACGGTTCACATCGAATTCCGGACCCCCCCCTCCGTTCTTCCTTTAATGGAGGGGGGGGGGTCCGGAATTAGTATTAAAAAGCGAGCAAAGATCTGCGGTCAGAAATCCAGTGCGCAGATCAAGGGATCATGGTGGATTCCGGACCCCCCTTGGTATTCTTCTTTTAATCAAAGGGGGGGGGTCCGGAATGAATCTTCCTTACGGCGGGCCCCTTGTTACATGTGTCGCCGCCCTATTGGCTCATGAGTCCCATCCCCCACATGCTGTCTGAAACCCCGTCGCCCCTGGACGTCATCCTCCACTAAGTCCACTTGTCCCACTTGCTCCCGGGTCGAAGTCCCATCCCATAACTGCTCTCAGTCCACGTTGTCAGTACCATAACCCCCTTCATTCATAGAGAGCCTCCTTTGGCGACTTTTACCCCCAATCACAAACCTCCATGTCAGTCGTCCGTATACTCTGGTCACCGTCACCTGCCATATCACCCCAAGTGGCCTGTTTCCCATTAATAACGGGATAACATACCCATTGTCACGCTGACCATTTTCCCGCATACGACCGACCCATTTTTAAATAAAACTACCGTTCTCCTTTGTATTCGTTATTCATCCATCGCACCAGAAACCTTCTTTTCCTCCATTGCTCCCACATCGTTTTCACCTACAGTCAGTCGACCCCACTAATGAATTGTTTGTTGCAGGTACAGTTGCCGAAATGGTGTCTAAGACAAAGCAAGCTGAAGAGGAAGAGAATCCGTTCGTTCCCCCTCCGGTTGACCTGGATAAAATCCCCCTGGTTGACAAAGATCGCTTGATAGCAGACACGATATGCAGTTTTGACTTCTCTTATTTGCAGTCATGGCTCTGGGAAGTCTTCCTGGACCAGAGTGACGAGATTGGGCTTTGGGAGTCCAATCTGCCCCTCTATCTGTTCCCCCAAATTCACCATTTCCCAGAATTTGCCCTCAAATGCCAAGCCCACTACGTCCCCGACTAGAAAGCCATTGTTTCTTCATCTGGGGACATCCTCTTCTTCATCACCCCAGAAGATATCGACCAGATGATGAAAATCACCCGCCCAGAATCTGCGTCCCCATTCAACCTAGAAATTCTCACCGAGCTTTACCAAAAAATGACTTTCCCGCAGAGAGCTCAGATAGTGGAGCTTTTCCTCCCCACTTCCACTCCACTCCCGACCACAAATCCCCCGTACCCTTCCTCTTTGTTTTCCGTCAAAGGAAATCAAATTATTTCTTCCCTGTGTTCCCTACTTCGGTACTATTCCGATCAATGGGTAGACGAACCCATCCTGGGTTTTCTATCTATCTTCTCAAATGATGAACAATCGACCACGCAGTTCAACTACAACGCTTTCCTAGCCACTAACATCCATGAACAATTGGTGAATTTCACCACAGAGGGCATGTTCAGGTATTCATCCATCCTAGCTTACATGTTCGTCTACTTCCAAGCAGACAGATTCAATTTCTCCATGCAGAAGATGGACGCCGACGGGAGGCCGCAGCCAGTCATGGCGTGGACTTCTCTTCTGAAATACAATTATGTCGAATACGACTTCACAACGTTCATTGATCAGTTTTACCACCCTGTGGTAAGTATGTTGAGTGGCATGCCTGAGCCATGAATAAATGACGAAGTCCGGAGAATCCTACACCTCTCGGACAATGCGAATACGGGAGACTGGTACTTGTATCAGAATCACTCAGAGATCTGAGTTTATGGGTGCGAGTTGGCACCGTACAATCTTCCAAGATATATACCGGTAAGAATTTTCACACTGGAATATATTAGGAAAATTATGAATTCTGATGATATTCACTTTGTTTCCCTTAAAAAGAAGCAAAAATTGCGGATTAAAGGGCAGATAGGCTCTTTCACCTGCAATAATAGAGGCGCGGGTGATGAAGCAGACAAACTGTTGAGGGAAATGAAATTTCTGACAAGTTTGACCTGGCGTTATGATCCCTGCGGGATCATTTCTGAGATGAGAGTCAGAAATAAGAATGCCCCATATGCACATGAGCCCAGGCCCGAAATCGAGAGATTTGCTAATCAAACAGAATGGGAGCCTGATACGTTGGTGGACGTAGAAACTGTTGTTGGGATGGAGAGTTAGGTACCCTCAACAAGCGCACCACTCACTGCCACACCTCAGAATCCCAAGGAAAAGAGGCCCCGACAAGAATCGTTGCCTCCCGTAATAGAGGTGTCATCGGAGGAGTTTAAGATGCACGCCAAAAAGCCAAGGACAGCTCCAACGACAGGCACGACAGTGGAACAAGAGATCACAACCACCACAGTGACCACCCCAGGGGTCAAGCCCGCCATTCTACCTTTCGTCTCGAGTCAGCACAAGGCAATTATAGCATCGTCTGTAAAATCCACAAACTCTCCCACAGATACTCCACCAAGCAAGACGGGGCCCAGATTGGGTATTTTTGAAAAATATGACTTGATCAAAAAGAAGAACCAGACTCTAACCAGTAGCACTTTTGCCCAATTCCAGAAGTAGTCATCCACAGCTCAACACAGGCTGCTTTCGAAATTTGATACAGAGAAAGGTAGGATGCATATGGCCTACCTCCATGCACAAGTGCTGGATCCCAAAGTGATATCCGATTACAAAAGGGTTACCGTCGAGTTCCAGGCCAAGGACGTGCACCCAGCAGACCAGATGGATCTGCATAAGCAGACCGAAGAGATGGTTTCCCACACTTTATCCCACGCTACAGCTTCTGCTTCAAAATATCGGATAGATTTGAGCAATGCCCAGACCCAACTAAAGATGGAGAAAATATCGTCTTTCGCGAAGGACAACAAAATCAAAACATTGGAGGAGCTGGTCCTCAAGATTGGTTATGACCCTGCGAATGTCAAGGCTGCTGAGGAAATGATCAAAAAGAAAAATGTTGACATCGCTTCCTTAAGGAAGCAGCTAAAGCTCCCTCCAACAGAGGACCCACAAACAAAGGAGATAGCCGAAAAAGAAGGGGAAAAGGATGAAATGATGAAATTACTCATGGAGCAGAATGCTCAATTAAGGGAGATGGAGGCTGAGATGGAAAAACTTTTAAAGGAGAAAGAGCAGACAAAGACAATGGAAGGCATCCCCTTAAGTGCTATCCCAATTGCAGGATTGAGCACAGCGACAGTGACAGTTGTTCCATCTCCAGCAACGGTGACAACTATTCCATCCACAACAACAGTGCAGGTACCAGAAGGCACCATAGACCTGGCCAAGTCTATGGAGAGAATGAATTTGCAGGAGTCTGAAATCAGTAGACTCAAGAAAGAAGTGGAAAATCTACAAGAGCTAAAGACTTCTTTCCAGATAAGTCTGGCCAAAGAGAAACAGGTGAATGAGCAAATGAAGAAGGAGTTACAACAACTCCACAAGCAAACAATGGCAGGGAAGACCTTGTCTGAGATCAAAGAGATTGTGTGGGCCGATATTTCCAAATCCATAAATGAAATCTGGCCTATGGTTCAAATTATGTTTGAACAAAATGAGTTGCTCGAGAGGAGCAAACAAGTTGTGGAGAAAATCAGGATAGAGCTGGGAGACATGCCAGCCCAAGCTAATGAAATCATAAGGTTCCTAAATTCAAAGACTAGGGAGGAACTAGAAGAATTGAAGATCGAGGACAGGACAAAGACTATATTGGAGGTGAAAAGAGTTCTGACCAAAAGAGGCCTCATGCTTCAGCTTGAGGAGAAAATCCAAGTTATGGATCAAGGAGTGCAAATTTTTTTCCACAAGATAGATGCTCTGTAAAAGAAAGGCTTGCCTGGTATGAAGGTCATCAATGATAAATTAATGACGCTCCCTGACTACAAGAAAAGGTTGACAGAAATATCTAAGGACAGTTCAAAGTTTGCAGGGGTACAAGGGAGTATCACGGGTAGAGCCTTCATGGAGGCACTGCAGTTGGATATTAGTATTCAACATGAGATTAAACACTTATTCGTCATCAAGCCCACATTTGCTAAATACACAGACATGGATGAAGTGTATAGGAGACTGCTTAAAGTCACAGTGCCAGGTCATATCAGATGGGAGGAGCTGTGCAATCTGCTAGATTAGCAGATGAGCTGTCACGATCCAGTCACCTGTCCAGTCAGAAGAGGTTGCGAAGGCACCTCGCCAATGGCCTACCCAGAAGTTCAACAAACAATTGTGATGAGTCACCAAACAGTTTTTGATTAGTTAAGTTAGTTATGCTAAAAATAGAATGGACACGTCCTGATCAGTTATGACAGGAACGTTTATATTTTGACTTATAAATACTTCATTTTTCAATGTATTGAGGGTTGTTGATTCGCACACCCTGTAACTATCAAGCTGTACTATTTTTGAAGAGATCTGCCATTAATAAAGAAGAAGTACTTTACAGGATTCCTGCGCATGTTCACTGGTGATGTGATTCTCTCAGTTAAATGTTTTCTAGCTCTGTAATCATCTTGTCTTTCGATAACTAATCTTTACGAATAGCGTCATGTTGCAGGATTTATCTTTGATACCTTGTTTCCGATTCTAAAGATTTTTAATGTTCATCTTCTAGACATCTTCAATTAAGAGATTCTTAAGTGTTTGTTAGTTGAAGTTGTTTCCCTTATCTTTTCTTCTGATCATCATTTAAATTATAAAAGATCCAGTGAATGTGTTATCTCGCCTTGTGAAGGATTTCTTCAACGTTTCTGGTTGCATCTCAGATTTATTAGATACAGACCCCATAGCCCAATGGATGTGTAAACAGTCCCAACCAATTCAAAAACCCTTTTACAACAAAAAAAAACTAGTGCCTTTACCTAGCCTAATATCTAAATTAATAAAAAAAGCTAAATCATATAGAGAGATCCCTCTCTGAAGCTGGAAGGGCTAGATCCCAGCTTTAAAAGCTGTTGGTTAAGGTTACCTTTGTAGATTACTTCTTTTTCAAACTCTAGGAAATTTACCAAGTTCTAACAGATCTAATTAATACCAAATCCCGCATTAGTTGCTACCTCGTGCGCCAATCAAAACAATCATTTTAAATAATCGATAGACCACATCACCCCCCACGCCTCTGCTGTCAGCCTATGATTAATTTAATTTATGTCAATTTGACGAAAGATCTTTTTAAATTTCACTCATCACCCGAATTGAATGGTTGATGCGACACAGTAAATTCTTCACTGGTTTAAATTCTCTCGAGCTGTTGTAAACAAAATCATTCTGTGCACAAGGAAATTTAGAGCATCTAAAGAAGAAAGAAAAGTAATTTGAATACTACAAAGATCCCATGAGTATCAAAATAACTAGGTTTAACAATCTTTGCAGGTATGTATCCAAGTATGTGGATTTTACATGGTTACAGTTCATATATTTTTTATCTAGTTGTTTTCTTTACACAGTCTCTAAAATTTTATTTTGAGTTGCAGGAACAATTCTACCAAGAAATCCAACCACTAGATGATTGTTGAGGGCGCTGAAGCTGAAAGAACCCGACGTAGGTGAAGGCTCCTCTCCATGGGTCACAAAACAATTGGAATACACTCCGAGACCAGAACCTATCATCAAAACAACAACAAAGAAGGTTTTTATTCATCTTCCAGCCTTTAGAGATACAGAGGTAAGCATGGGGTCCAATATGGCACTCCCACAGTGGGGAGAACTCTTCAACACAATCATCTAGGAGGAATACCCGAAATATATCCCACACAATGATCCATATGTAAAAGCTCTCAGCGACGAAGTGTTCCCAAACATCCGATGATCGTACCCACATATGGTGGTGAGAAGAACCCCTTTTTTCCCCTCTATTGAAGTCTTGAAGTGGATCATCGACCACACAGACACACATAAATGTTTGATAAATGATGACAATGGTGGGTGTGTCAGAGTGTTCTTACCAGTGGAAGTTTAGAAGTATTGCAGGCTTAGAGACCCCGAGGAGCGACTAAACACATATTTTGTTCCCCGAAGAAATAATAGAAACATCCATACATGACAATCCCCCAAGATAGACTACAACATAGTAGAAGACTTGAAAAAGTTCAAAGAAAACATATCGGTCATGGACATATGTAGAATCCCTCATCAAAAGGACTTTCTGTTAGAAGCATTGAAATCAATAGAAAATTCTACAACAAGCACTGAGCAAGGAGAAAGTATGACTCCCATAGATCTAAGGAATAAACCAACTGTGAATGCCTGCTCTGAAGATAAGAAAGGAAAACATTTTGTCCCACTATTCCTTTTAACATTTGAATTCTTCAACAGAGCATCCTCTAATGTCATGCCATTTTCTATTTGCAAAAAATTAAACATAGTCCCTCTCAAAAGCGATAAATGTGTTATACAACTAGACAGAACCCAAGTGAATGTTATGGGAGAGATCAAAGATGTATCGATCAGAATAGAGACACACCCTAAATTTGTGCAAGTAATTGACATCATTGTAGTAGATATCCCAGAATCTTATGAATTGTTATTAAGTCGATATTGGTCCCAGAAGTTAAATGGATACTTTAGTACATACTGGGCTCACCTTTGGCTTCCATTAAAGGGACACATGAATATGATCAGTATCGATAGGGAAAGATATCTAAAACATATTGTCACTGACTTAGAAACCCTCAATGAACCCTCATTGACAGATTTCCCCATGCTAGGCAATTATTTTTGTGACTCTGATTTTGAGAATTTATCCCCCCTGTCATTTGATGTCCCTATTACTCAAAACTCCGAAATTATTTTTCAAGAAAATTTTCCGATGACGATAGAGAACACCCTCTTTTGTCAAGAACTCGTGGAACAAATAGGAGGAGAGGAGGAAAGTGACAAAAAAGGGGGAGCTGATAGGTTTTGCCCACAATTTTGGACATTATACTTTGATGGATCTAAATTGTAGGAAGGGTCAGGGGAAGGGTGCATCCTCATTGATCCAAAAGGTAAACGACATTTCATGTCGTATATACTAGAGTTCAAATGCACAAACAATACCGCCGAGTATGAAGCTTTAGTACAAGGGATAAATAAATCCATAGAATTAAAAATTAAAGAATTGAAGGTTTTCAAAGATTCTAAAATCATCATTAGACAAGGAACACTATAAATTGCAACTCTCCACACCTGAGGAATTACGAACAAGAAGTGCACAGGCTAATAGAGCATTTTGAAGCCTTCAACATTACAGTGATCCCCAGAACGAAGAACATTCTTGCTGATTCTATGGACACCACTGCCTCAAGTCTATCACCTCTAGAAGATTATGAAGCCTCCTGATTCACTGTGGATTTACTCTACAAACCATCGATGCCCAACAATATTTCTAATTGGAAGGTATTTGAAGGAAATGAACAGATTATATACTTTTTGACTAATTAGGATAATTTTAAATACTTGGCTATTGACGATGAAGTATTCCAGGAACAATCAGTAGAGACCGATCCTCAGACAGATCAATTGACTGACAAACCAAGGTCTCACACGATACCGAAGGGAATAGCCAATTTAGAAAAAGTTTTTGACCTAAGGGAAAGATTTAAAGGGTCAAAGAACACAAAGGCGGGGAGTTCTTGTCCCATGCATGAAACTATAAATTTAGGAACCCCTAAAACCCCCAAAAATATAAATCTCAGCAAGACAATATCTAAAGAGGAAAGGAAGGCTTATCTCAAGCTTTTCAGAAAATATCAAGATGTCTTTGCATGGTCCTACCAAGATCTGAAAAATGTATGATACTCGTATCATTCAACACACTATCCCGTTAAAACCTAAAGTGAAACCCTTCCAACAGAAGCCCTAGAAATACCACCCATCCCTGGAACCTCTCATGTGTCAGGCGTTAAATAAACTACTAGATGCCAAAATTATCTTCTAGGTTAGACACTCGGCATGGGTAGTAAATTTGGTTCCTAAGAGGAAAACGTCTAGGGAGATCTGCCTATGCGTAGATTTCAGAAACATCAACAGAGCTTCAGAAAAGGAAAACTACCCAGTCCCACCTATAGAGAAACTCTTGAAGACCGTGTTAGGTTACAATCAATTTCTAGTCTCAGAGGAAGACCGTTTGAAAAATACCTTCTGAACCAAGTGGGGAACCTTCGGTTATAAATGTATGCCCTTTGGGTTAATCAACACAGGGGAAAATTTCTAGAGGGCCATGGATGTAGATTTTCGAGGACTAATCAACAAATGTGTAGTAGTCTATTTGGATGACGTGACTATGTATTCAAAGAATAGAGAAGATCACATCCAACATTTAACCTAGATTTTTGAAAGGTGTAGGAAATACGGTATATCCTTAAACCCTAAGAAAACTATTTATGGTGTCGAGGAAGGTAAGTTGTTAGGCCAGATTATATCTCAAGCAGGCATTCGCATAGACCTGAAACAGATTAAGTCTATAGCTTAGCTTTCATTACCTCACAGCAAGAAGGCTATGCAATTGTTCTTCAGGAAAATCAATTTTGTGAGAAAATTCACCCCCGATTTCATTGAAACTATCAAACCCTTACAAAATGTGATTCGTAAAGATGATTAATTTAAGTGGGATGATGAACGAAAGAGGGATTTCAGCAATATTAAGATAGAAATATCTCAGTATCTAGTATAGTTAAGTCCCCATTTTAGCAGAGATTTCTTCCTATATACTTTCACCTCTGACCAATCGTTAGTTGTAGTATTGACACAAAAGCATGATGAGAACAATGGGGCCCCTGTATCATTCATGAGCACTAATATCCAAGGGGTCGAACTAAACTACCATGCTATAGACAAGCAGTCTTATGTTGTATACAAGGCCGTGAAACACTTCAAGTCTTACATCCTTAAATATCATACCAAATTCATCGTGCCTCACCTTGTAGTATTATCCCTATTCACTCAATAGGAAATGGGGGAATGAAGAGGAAACTAGATGGCAGTAGTCCAAGAATTTGATCCAGATATAAAACCTATGAAACTGGTTAAGGGACAAGGGTTATGCAAATTGGAAACTGAAGTTGAGGACCAAGTAAATGAAGACCCCAGATGGGAAAATGAATTGACATTATGGTGTGGTGAAGGTTCATAGGTCTCCCTAGTGCAAGAGCCTTGGTATGAGAAACTGAATTATCTTATGCATCATGGGACTTTCCCAGAAAACCTAAACCCTAGGGAAAGGAGAGCCTTCAGGTTAAAATCCTCACAATATTGCCTCATAAATTCGGTGCTCTTCCATGTTAATTATGATGGGGTGCTTTTAAGATGTCTCGAACGTGATGATGTAGACAAAGTTATGAAGGAGCTCCATGATGGTTCTGTAGGTGGACATTTTGCAGGAAACACCACTACTCATAAAATACTAAGAGATGGCTATTATTGGCCTACTCTATTCAATAATTCTCACACATATGCTAGAAACTATAAAACTTGTCAAATAAGAACAGGGAAGGAGAAGAGAGAAATTGTCCCACTCCAGCCGGTGGTTTTTTCCATACCATTTGAGCAATGGGTGTTAGATATAATAGGAGAAATTACACCGAGTAATTTCTCCTATTATATCTAACTACCATAGATACATACTAACTACCATAGACTACTTCATGAAATGGACAAAGGCCATCCCTATGACTCATGTAAACGAGAAGGTGGTGATCCAATTAATAGAACAACAATTGATCACAAGGTTCGGTATGCTTCCATCCTTGTTTTTGATAATGCAACTTACTTTTCTTCCACCTTATTTATAGAGTTTTCTCTAGATAAAGGAATCATAATCAGATACTCTACAAACTACTATCCACAGGGTAACGAAGTGGCAGAATCAATGAATAAGAACCTAATAAGGATATTTAAGAAAACAATTGCAGACAACCAGAGGAATTTCCACACTTCACTCCACAACACCTTATGGGCTGATAGAGTGGCACCCAAGGAATCCATAGGGAATTCCCCATACTTTCTGGTATATGAACATGAAGCCATTCTCCAAAATAGGCTATATCTTCCATCTCTTCAACATACTTAGGATTTGAGAGGAGACCCCTCATAAATCATACAACAAAGAATTGATACTCTCCTCATGCTAGAAGGACAAAGGGAGAAAGAAAAATAAAAGTTCATAGCTCATCAGCAGATAGTGAAAAGGTGGTTTGATAATCATCAGGCTAAAGAGAAGAATTTTGAAGTGGGAGACTTAGTTCTAAAGTGGGACAGAGAAAATGCGCTGAAAGGAAAACATTCTAAGTTTTAGAATCTATGTCTCGGACCTTTCTAGGTGACTGAGAAGATTGGGGTAGGCATGTATCAGCTGCAGAATCTAAGGGGTGAACTTGACACCCTCCTGGTGAATGTCCAAGCCATAAAACAATATTTACATTAAAAAAAAAAACAATTGTGTTTATGTTTCACGATGTTTGTTTTAGATAGGCCGATTGTGGAATGCATTTTTTGTTTTGTCTTTTTCTACTGTAATTTTGCACTTTTGAATATTGTGTTTAGCAAGACAATGGTTGACCTTAATTCATGTGATATAACGAACTCTGTTCCTGACTCATTTCCTACATACAATACAAGAAGCATTGGGGGACCTACAATTTCTTTAAGGGGTCTTCTATCTAACTTGCATAGATGAACAACCTTGGAAAAGTGATGAAGTGTCTATTAGGTGATCTGGTAAAACCTTAAAGGAAATATGATAAGATAGAAAGGAATGCATGTACATTAGAGACAGAGCTAGAAGAAATTCCACCTTAACCATCTCATTTTTCAAAGGACAGACATCCTCCTCTCCCACTCACTTAGGGAATTCTGCTGAAATAAAATCAACTATATCAAATGAGTGCACAGTAGGAGAGGGTATGAAAATAACTCCATTGGGGCTATGGATGCTCGCTGGCAGTGGATAAAGGTATGTGATGTTGGGGTGAATCCGTCGAGGCTATGGATTCTTGCTGGTAGCAGAGAAACACCGTAGCAAGTGAATAGGGGTGACTAAAAGGCCTAGTGCTAGTGAATGATTTACTAGACTCTTTTCAAAAGGGGCTTGAGTCAGGGTTGCAGGAAACGAAGATGGAATAAAGGTTGAAAACCCCACAGGCAGGCAAAAATGCACCAACTAGGGAATTTAAAATGCAAGGATAAAAGAGGCTCTGACAAAAAACCAGTTAAGTTCTTAACCACATTTGGAATAAGTCGAGCCGAGGTAGGAACAAAGATTTTGCTTTCACCTAGTAAATCACCATTTATTGAGCACTCAACACACCCTAAAAATGCCATGTCATTTTTTTTACATTTTTGGTACCACTTAATCTTTGCACTTTCTAATTTGACTTCATGTTGAGAATTTTTTTTTATTTGCTTATTATCATGATTCTCATAATCTATTTAGGTTTGGTTGAACTTATGAAACCCCATGACTTAAAAGGAATTAACATCTGAATAAATAATCAACAACCAAAACACTTCACCCGACACGCTCAGATTCGACATCGAAAGGAATACAAAGAAGGAAAACATCCACTTGGGAAACCTTAGTAACTAAGCATCGATCTCCATGGGGATCGTTAAAAGGAAGTTTTTGTTGGATTCAAAATATTGCATAAGGATATTGCCGACAACCGATTCCCCTTTGGCATCGGTAAAACACGAGGGAAATAGACATTAACAAAGAAATAAAAGATATAGCCGATAGCCGATACCCGACGTGCTTATCAGAATCGGGGAAAACCTAAAGGGATCTCAACAAAACATTCTGATTGTGCTAAAGGATATTTCCGATCCCCGATGTGTTTTAGGCATCGAGACTTTTTTGAGGAAGCTAATCCAAAGAAAGAACTTGATAGGTTTATCATCAATTGTTGATCCTGGATAATTTTTCGGCATCGACAAGATAAGTTTTGTTTTAGAATGAATAACTTAATGAAAGTCCCGACTCTGATTAACACAGGTGAATTAGGTTACCGGTCTTCAACGCCACATGTCCTTACCATATTGGAGAACCGTACGATCTAGTTTTACCCCGAGTCATTCTTGGTTCCTTAGGTCCGAGTCATGCCTCCAAGTTAGATTTCCCATGACAACATTGTATGGTGATATTGTTTTCCCTTGACCAAGTTTTGAGGATTATTGGTCATGATTGACATATTTTGGGACTTCGACAGTCTGTCGAAGTTGGAGCGCAGGATGAAGCAGAGATCACAGGATCTCGACCCCTTTTAGGGCCCTTTTTGGGATTTGGGATTATGTAATGGGTATGGGAATGTTGGCCCATGGGTTTACCCATGCTTAGGCCTATTTTGTATGTATAAATATATGCTAAGGCAATGTAGTGATCATATAGATATAGAGATATGAATGGCTAAGTGCTAGAGTTGGATCTGTATGATCAAGAGTTGTAAGCGCTTTATGCATATTGTGTGAGACTTGCAGAGCTAAGTGCAAGTCATTGCAAGAAACTGAGGAAGGTTGTGTGATTAGATCTACTCAGGGAAGGAGGATATAGCGAGCTGAACAGATCTCTTGTCCTCTACAGAGTAGGGTTTTTGAGGCTTTGTGCATGTAATTAATTGAAGAATCTAATAAAGAAGAGAAGAGTTGGTGGACATAGCCCCAAGGTGGGGGTGAACCATGTATATGTTGTGTTGCTCTGCTTTGTGCGATGTGTTTATATGTTAATATGATTAGTGCTTTAATATAGATGAATTATTTGTTGGTGCTTAGTGCTTAATGGATGGATGTTAGATCTGACTTATATACATGTTCTTGGTTCTTCAATATGCTATATCTGATTTTTTTCATCGTGCTAAGTGCCGCTAGATGCTATATCTAAATGAATACTTAGATCCTATGTAATTAGGGTTTAACTTCATTGTAACTGAGATTGACTATTAAAGAATGTTAACTGTTGAGTTCTTTGTTGAGTGTTAGGATCACAGATCTGTGTCCCAGCTAAGGTTGCAGACATATGATTCCTTGTTGGCACAGGGGCAGACCCAGGGTTCAATGCTACAACAACGCACCAACAAAACCCTAACTACTGACCCTTTCAGCAACACCTGCGAAGCAGATGAAATCTCACCCGAGGTAGAGGTAGGGGTGGTTGCAGGACTCAGGTGTCTGCAACCTTAGCTGGGACACAGATATGTTATTATAACACTTAATAGAGAACTTAGCACCATTAGTTCATCATTATCTAACCAATATCTACTCCGTAGAGAAAACAGAGCATCATAGCATTCACCCTGATCTAATGTATAGAAGCACTTAGCAAAGGAATTAGATCAGATATAGTAGATTCAAGCACTAAGAAATTTCAAAGATGTCATATCGAGCATCTAGATTCATCATAAGCACAAAGAATAAACAAATCTATCTATCTATATCAAAGCACTTAGCACATAACACATAAACACATCATAACATCACATAGTGCAGAATAACACAGTATTTACGTGGTTCACCCCCACCCCGGGCCTATGTCCACCAAATATTCTTATTTATTAGATTCAATTAGTCATCTACATGCACAAATCCAAAAACCCTTACTCCACATAAGACAGGAGATATGTGCAGCTCGCTAGATCCTCCTTCCTTGTGTTGTAGCACAGAGCCTTTACAGTCTCTTACAATGACTTGCACTTAGCTCTGCAAGTCCCATACAATATGAACGAATCCTTACAAATATTGATCACACAGATCCCTCTCTTAGCACTTAGCCAACTTGAACAACACTTGCGCACTATTCAACTAGTTCTTACATTGCCTAGCCTTCTATTTATACATACAAAATAGGCCTAAACATGGGTAAACCCATGGACCAACATCCCATTCCCGTTACATATTCCTAAATCCAAAAAAGGACCCAAAAAGGGGCTAACATCTTGTGATATATACTTCATCTTGCGCTCCGTCTTTGATAGGTTGTTGAAGTCCCAAAATAGGTCAACATGACCAAGAATCTCCCAAAACTTGGTCAAGGGCCAACAGGCCCCCAACACTCACCTGTGACTCATCCTCAGTCACTCTGGTTTGACTAGTTATGATTTTAACACCTTGAGCTACTTCGACCTGTTGTTGTGATACGACCTCCTTTTCAGCGAACTCGTGGATGACTGCATCATTAATAGGTCCCTCTAGATGTCATTCTTCTGTAGTGACAACCTGCTCTAACTCTACTACTTGGCCTTCTACCTATGTAAACAATTGATAGGAATTGTCTTGTATGGGTTGGATTTTCTTAGTTATCTCCATAAATCTTCTCTAGATAGTATGGATTTGTTGTTGTGCAGTGCGTTTCTCTTGGGAGCGCTTCATTCTTTCCAAAGATGACAGGGACTCTAGCTGGGCCTGTATCATTTCGGCTTGATACTTTGCCTCTTGGAGCTGTGACTCCAATGATCTTAATTCTGGACTCTCGGTGATTCATTCATATGTTAGGGCACTACAATCAGTGAGTTGCTTAAATTCCAGGGTAAGAGCCTTGAGCCTTTCAAATGCGCTCTTAGCGGTTTCTTCCCTTTGGTCGCTTACATCTTGAGGGGTCTAGGGTACTGCGCGTAGCACCAAATCTTCTATGCATTGTTGTAGCTGCTGGATCACTTTTTCAAGTTGTGCTACTTGCTGCAGAACTTGCTTTTCAGTATTTACTTCTATGACTGTCACAGAGAGAAGTGCTCTATTGACTACTTCCTTTACTTCGAGTTTCTCCATGAGAAACTATTCCTTTTCTTGCTATAGCTTTCTTTTTTCTGCATCAAACTTTGCTTGGAGAGAAAGATTTTCCTGTTCTGCAGCACTGTGTTGCTCTACTAGTACCCCTTGTACTTGTGTCAAATCTTAGGTGGCTTGCGTTTTTTCTTCCTGTGCTCATCGAAGACGAGCTTAGATTGTATCAGCTAAGCGATGAAGTTGAACTGGCTCATCTCCCAATTATGGCTCTCCCGATGTAGTGGGGACTGTGTGGCTGGACTGTAGGGCTTGTTGTAGCCCTCAGATTTCAGTCTCAACTCAATCATACAACTCCTATTTCTTTTCTTCTTCTTTCTCTGTTATTTCCAGCGAATCATCTTGTAGGGATTCTATGAGGAAGTCGAAGTCATCAAAGGTGAGGATGGTCTGCATCTTGGTCATGTTAGCCTTTGATTTCTTTCGGGAGGAAGGTTTTAGAGGTGAAACTTTCCTTTTCTTCAGTGGATTAGCCTCGTCACCCTACTACTGTTCGACCGCTTTGTCATTCAACTCTTCACCATCACCTCCATGCTCTAGTGAGATGGAAGTAGTCTTCACAGATGCACTTTCTAAATTCTGAACCTCTTCAGTTTTCTTTGTACTGCTAGGTCTAGGCGTATCCTGCGCATTTTATGGGTTGTTGATGTCAGATATCTCTGCAGGGTTTGATGGAATGAGGAGGTCCACCGAACAATCCTTAGTGATATCCTCCAAGTCCTCCTCCATTAGCTTATAGTAGGATTGGAGTTGTTTCTTGTGTTCGTTAGTGCACACTGTGATGTAAATAAAATGTCGGTTTGTGCTAAACTTCATCAAGGTCCTGAACCAGTGTAGAGTGTTCAGAGTGATGCGAGGCTCAGACTGGATGGTTGTCTTCAACTAGTTTTAGTAGGTATAAAAAACAACATTGTACTGCCACCATTTATTCCTATCTCTTGAGTACCACAATGTACTGAATTTCGTGGCCAATGGTTCAAAAGGCTCGATGTCCGGGAAGGTCGTACCTTCCGACATCTCCCAAGCAATAAAAGCGATCAGGATCAATAACCAGCTGAAATGAAATTCATACCCTTGATCCTAGGATTCTCTGTAGTTAAGTTCTAATCGGTTCACCATGCACTTCTCCCAGTTCATATGAAGTCCTTATGTGCACTTCCCTGTGAGGTTGACTACAAAACCAGTGACTTAGGTGGGTCGGTTTTTCTGTACTAACTTCTCTGCAATTAATTTTGCAAATTTTTCTTCTGCGCAGTTTCCTCTAGAACCTTCTACAACTTGTTGATCTTATCTCTCTTCTTACTTAGCTTCCTATCCTTCTTCCAAATGATCTTCGTCTTAGTGTTCTTTTTTCCATTTTGATCCTTAGCTTATTTTGGCATAGTTTCTTCGCATTGTTGAGATTCTTTCTTAAATTTCAAGGGTAACCCTTCTTCTTCATCTAGAATAGGTACTTCAATATTCAGTGGTTCTTCTAGTGTTCTTGCAACTTCAACATCCAGGTTTCTAGTGTTAAATGGCTTTGGTCTGTTCTTATGTTCTTCAATCAAGTGTGTGATCCTTCTAGTCGTGAATTCTTTTAACTCTTGCTTCTTCTGTTCTAAAAATTCTTCTTCTTCTTTCCTTCTGGGCTGATCTCTTTCAATCCAAGGTTTTCCTAGTAGCATGGTAAATAGGGTGTTGTTCTTATTGAATTTAACAATCTCAAAATATTCCTCTATTGAAGCTTTATTGATAGTCATAGGTAGCTTGGCAAGTCTCCCAAATAAGGTTATCAATTTTCCTCTGAATAATACTATTCCTCCCAATGAGGGAATCATAGCATGCTTTCCTAAAAGTTCCCAAGTTCTTTCTGTCATAATATTCACTTGTGTTTCCTCAACCAGAACAAAGTCAACGTCGAAGTCTCCTATTCTTGCTTCAAGGAATTCTTTTTCTTTGAAGATATCTGATAAGTTGACATGTCGATGGTCATTCAAGGCTTCTCTTATTTGTAGCAATACTCTCTATGATTCTTTCTAGGATTATGTCATGATCTTAGTTTTTGGATCTACCTTAGGGATTTCTTGATTCATATTCATTTTTTTAACCTTAGGAATCATTCTAGGGCAATCCAAAACTTCATGGTCCATAGCTTTACAACAAAGACAACTAGGTCTTCTCCTAGGGAATTCCTTAGCAAGATGTCCATGTTTTATGCAAATGTAACAGAGGGTTAATCCTCTCTTTATTTTAAATGATCCCCAACCTTTCCTGTGTTGTGCACTAGGATCATGATAGCTAAACTACAAAAAAATATTTCTAGGATCATGCCTACACTTATTAGTCCAAATATCCTTTCTATGCATAGGTATAACATATTTTTCACTATTCTTATCAGATCTACTCTTATCAAATCTTCTTTCATCTATTAATACCCTAGTTTTTAAGCTAGAACAGAATCTATCAAACATACCTAGATTCATACTTTTGAAACATAAATTTCCACTAATCTTACTTCTACAAAGCAAAAAGCTTTCAGATCTAGAACCCTTTCACTATTCTTACCTTTATCAGAGCACGGAGCTTTCAAATCTTACCTCTTTTAATAAAGAATTCTCACTTTTACCTTTCTTAGGGCACAAAGCTTCCAGATCTTACCTCTTTTAATCAAGAATTCTCACATTTACCTTTCTTAGGGAACAAAGCTTTCATATCTTACCTCTTTTCTTTAGACCAGACTTCTTTTCCTTAGCACATAGCTTGCACAATTTCATATCAAATATTTGCACAGAGCTTCTTCTTCCTCAATTCCCAGCAATCACAGTTTCAGGTCCCGAAAAAGGAACCATTTGTTGGCACAGGGGCATACCCAGGGTTCAACGCTACAACAACGCACCAACAAAACCCTAACTACCAGCCCTTTTGAAAACACCTGCGAAGAAGATGAAGTCTCACCTGAGGTAGAGGCAAGGGTAGTTGCAGGAATCAGGTGTATGCAACCTTAGCTAGGACACATATATGTGATTATAACACTTAATAGAGCACTTAACACCGTTAGTTCATCATTATCTAACCAATATCTACTCCACAGAGAAAATAGAGCATCGGAACATTCACCCTCATCTAAAGTATATAAGCACTCAACAAAGGAATTAGATCAGATCTAGTAGATTCAAGCACTAAGAAAGTTCACAGATGTCATATCTAGCATCTAGATTCATCATAAGCACAAACCATAAATAGATCTATCTATCTATATCAAACCACTTAGCACATAACAAATAAACACATCAGAACATCACACAGAGCAGAATAACATAGTATTTACATGGTTCACCCCCACCCTGGGGCTATGTCCACCAACTCTTCTTCTTTATTAGCTTCAATCAATCATCTACATGCACAAAGCCAAAAACCCTTACACCGCATAAGACATGAAATCTATGTAGCTCGCTAGATCCTCCTTCCTTGCATTACAACACAAAGACTTCACAGTCTCTTACAATGACTTGCACTTAGCTCTGCAAGTCTCATATAGTATGCACAAATCCTTACAAATATTGATCACACAGATCCCACTCTTAGCACTTAAACATGTTGCACAACACTTGCATCCTATTCAACTACTTCTTACATTTCCTAGCATTCTATTTATACATACAAAATAGGCCTAAACATGGGTAAACCCATGGGCCGACATCCCATTCCCATTACATATTCCCAAATCCCAAAAAGGAACCAAAAAGGGGTCAAGATCCTATGATCTCTGGTTTGTCTTGCGCTCCATCTTTGACAGGCTATCGAAGTCCCAAAATAGGTCAACATGACCAAGAATCTCCCAAAACTTAGTCAAGGGCCAACAATCCTGTAAACACCCCTGCCTCTACCTTGGGTGAGACTTCATCTTCCGCACAAGTGTTTCCGAAAGGGCCGGTAGTTAGGGTTTTGTTGGTGCATTTTTGTAGCGTTGAACCCTGGGTCTGCCCCTGTGCCAACAAATGGTTCCGTTGTCGGGACTTGAAACTGTGATTATTGGGAGCTGAGGAAAAAAAATCTTTGTGCGAAGATCTAACCTGAAACTGTGAAATCTCTATGGGTTGATCTGTCACTCTAGTGCGTAGTATTCTACTCAATATGTGAAGCTCTATGCTAAGAAAAAAATCCCAATCTGAAGAAAAGAGGTAAGATCTGCAAGCTCTGTGCTCTGATAGAGGTAAGAATAGTAAAAAGTTTTAGATCTAGAAGCTTTGTGCTCTGTTGAAGATAAGATTAGTGGAAATTTTTGTTTCTAATGTAAGGATCTAGGTATGTTTGATAAGATTTGTCCTAGGTTGAAAACTAGGGCACTGATAGATGAAAGAAGATTTGGTATGAGTATATCTGATAAGAATAGTGAAATATATGTTATACCTATGCATAGAGAGAATCTTTGGACTAACAAATGGATGCAGGATCCTAGAAATAATTTTTTGCAGGTTAACTACCATGATCCTAGTGCGTAGTGTAGGAAAGGATGGGGATAATTAAAGAGAAAGAGAGGATTAACCCTTTGTTACAGTTGTAGAAAACTGGGACATCTGGCTAAAGAATGCCCTGGTAGAAGACCTAGTTTCCTCTATTGCAAAGCTATGGACCATGAAGTTTTGTATTTCCCTAGAATGATTGCTAAGGTTGAAAGGATGAATATGAGACAAGAATACCACGAGAAAGATCAAACAACTGAGATTATGGCAGAACCCAAGAAAGAATAAAAAAAAGTGTTTCTTCAGATGAAAGAAACCCTGAATGACCACTGACATATCATCTTATCAGAGATATTCAAAGAAAAAGAGTGCATTGAAGTAAGAATAGGAGACTTCGACATTGATTTTGTTCTGGATGAGGAAACACAGGTGATTATCATGATAGAAAGAACTTGGGAAATTCTAGGAAAGCCTGCTATGATTCCTTGATTGGGAGGAATAGGATTATTCAGAGGAAAATTGATAACCCTATGTGGAATAATTACCCAGACATCTATGAATTCCAATGGAACTTCGACGGAGGAAGAATTTGATGTTGTCAAATTTATTGAAAACAATGCTCCATTTGATATGTTACTAGGAAAACCTTTGATTGAAGGAGATCAGGCCAGAAGAGAAGAAGAATAAATCTTAGAGCAGAAGAAGCAAGAGTTAAAAGATTTCATGACTAGGATGATCACACACTTGATTGAAGAATAGGAGAACCGAGCAAAGCTATTTAAAACCAAAGACTTGGATGTCAAAGTAGGAAGAAAACTAGAAGACCCACAGAAGACTGAAGTACCTATTCAAGATATAGATGAAGTATTACCCCTAAAAGAATCTCACCAGCGTGAAGTTACTCTGCAAAAAGAAGATAGGAATCAGAATGGAAAAAGGAATACCGAGACGAAGCTCACTAGAAAGAATGCTAGAAAACTAATTAACAAAAGATCTAAGATCGAAAAGTTACATAAGGTTCTAGAGGGAACTTCACAGAAGGAAAATTTGGACAATTGGAACTTCATCGGGATATCAGCACTACGTCACATGGCACTTCACCATGGCGAAGCAATATAGTTGTTGGGGACAGTATAACTGTTATATCGACGGACCGAATGGGTAGAAAGGAATTTATGATTAGAAAGTTCACCACCAGACCGTTGGGACTGCACCATAATGGACAAAACTGAGTTAATGAAGGCTTCTCACCTGTTGCAATAGATTTGTTGCCAAGTTATGTATTTATCCCATCGCGCCATGCAACGAGAACACTTTTGCTAACTGTGAATCTGAGCCTGCAGACTAGTTGATTTCTCACAAGTGATCATCGTGCTATCACCACCCATCCTGATGCATTGAGTAGTTACCCTTCGAACCCAAGATATTAAACCATGAGTGTGCATGTCGGACGAGCTTAGCACTGTAGAGAAAATTGTCGAAGAAATTCTCACTGACCTAATGATTGAAAGAGTAATGTCTGAAAGAGGAATGTCTGCAAGTATTCAAGTGTCGAAATAGAGAAAGATACCCAAGCCTTGAAGCAAGTGGAAGGTGTACTTGTATAAAAATGCAGAGTTGCAGAGAAAGGGCAGGTTTCTCTCCAGGTAAAGTTTGAATAAGATAAAGTACATATGAAACAAGAAAGAGAACAGTTGCTCGCAGAGCAAATCAAAGTGAATGAAGAAGTCAATAGAGCACTCCGCTCTGTGATGGGCTTAGAGCTACAAGTAGAAGACTGAGTTACGCATCAAGTAGAGAAGCTTCCATAAGCTATCCAATAGCTACAACAATGAATAACAGACTTAGAGCTCCGCATAGTGCCCATCACCCCGCAGGATATGAGGGACCAAAGAGAAGCAACTCCTCGAAGCACAGTTGAGAGAATAAAATCCCTTACCATGAAATGTAAGAAACTCATTGATCGCAGTTCCCATACCTACAAGAAACTCACTGAGAATCTAGAACTGAAGGCACTGGAGTCACAACTCCAAGAGGTGAAGCATCAAGAAAAAACAATACAGGCACAGTTGAAGCCGCTGTCAGTTATGGAAAGAATGAAGCGATCCCAGGGGCAACGCACTGCCCAACAGCAGGTCCACACTATTCAAAGAAAAGTTATGGAAGTCACTTAGAGACTCCAACCTATATAGGATAAGGCTTACCAAATATTCACAGAGATCGAAAGACGAGGAGCAAAACTAGAATAAGTCATCACTGTAGCTGAATAATGCTTAGAGGGACCTGTCAATGAAGCAGTCATACAAGAGTTCGCTGAAAAAGAGGCCATGGAAAAACAACAAGTCGAAGCATCTCTAGCCAAGCTCGAGTCTTTTGAAGAAGAACTAGTCAGATCAGAGTGACTCGGGATGAGTCACAATTGAGTGTTGGGGGCCTGTTGGCCCTTGACCAAGTTTTGAGGATTATTGGTCATGATTGACCTATTTTGGGACTTCGACAGGATGTCGAAGGTGGAGTGCAGGATGAATCGGAGATCATTGGATCTCGACCCCTTTTAGGTCTCTTTTTGGGATTTGGGATTATGTAACAGGTATGGGAATGTCGGCCCATGGGTTTACCCATGCTTAGGCCTATTTTTTTTATGTATAAATAGATGCTAAGGTGATGTAGTGAGAATATAGATATAGATATATGAATGGCTAAGTGCTATAGTTGGATCTGTGTGATCAAGAGTTGTAATCACTTTGTGCATATTGTATGAGACTTGTAGAGCTAAGTGCATTTCATTGCAGGAAATTGAGGAAGGTTGTGTGCTTAGATCTAATCGGGGAAGGAGGATGTAGCAAGCTGCACAGATATCCTGTCCTCTATAGAGTAGGGTTTTCGAGGCTCTGTGCATGTAACTGATTGAAGAAGATAATAAAGAAGAGAAGAGTTGGTGGATGTAGCCCCAGGGTGAGGGTGAACCACATATATGTTGTGTTTCTCTGCTTTGTGCGATGTGTTGATGTGTTTATATCTTAATATGATTAGTGCTTTAATATAGATGAATGATTTGTTGGTTCTTAGTGCTTAATGGATGAATGTTAGATTTGACTTATATACATGTTCTTAGTTCTTGAATCTACTAGATCTGATCTGTTCCATCGTGATAAGTGCTTCTAGATGCTAGATCTGAATGAATACTGTGATCCTCTGTAATTAGGGTTTAACTGTGCTGTAACTGAGATTGAATATTGATGAATGTTAACTATTTAGTGCTTTGTTGAGTGTTAGAATCACGAATCTGTGTCCCAACTAAGGTTGTAGACATCTGAGTCCTGCAACCACCCCTACCTCAGGTGAGACATCATCTGCTTTGCAGGTGTTTCCAAAAGGGCCAGTAGTTAGGGTTTTGTTGGTAAATTGTTGTAGCATTAAACCCTGGGTCTACCCCTGTGCCAACATATATTGATAGGCATCATAGATTTTTGCAGAAGTACATCAACAAAAACGTTCATAACACATCCCCGATCCCTGATCCACCCACTGAGAGAGCGACATGATGGGACCTTTTAGCGTTGGATACGATCAGATTTTGGGCATTTAAGGAGCTAATTAATACCAAATCCTACATTAGTTTCTACCTCATGCACCAATAAAAACAATCATTTGAAATCACTAATAGACCAAATCATCCCCCCATGCCTCCATTGTCAACCTACGATGAATTTAAGTTATGGTAATTTGGTGGAAGATATGTTTAAATTTCACTCATCACCTAAATTGAATGGTTGATGCGACATGGTAAGTTCTTCCCTGGTTTAAATTATCTCGAGATTTTGTAAACGAAATCATTATGTTCGCAAGGAAATTCAAAGAATATAAAGAAGCAAGACGTGTAATTTGGAGGCTGTAAAGATCCCGTGAGTATCAAAATAACCAGTTTTAGCAAGCTTTACAGGTATGTATCCAATTCTATGGATTTTACATGGTTGCAGTTCATATATTTTTTTATTTGGTTTTTTTCTTTACACTGTCTCTAAAATTTTATTTTGATTTGCAGTAACAATGCCGCCAAGAAATCCAACCACTAGACGTTCGTCGAGGGTACCAAAGATGAAAGAACCATAGGTAGGGGAAGGATCCTCTCTAGGGGTCACAAAATGATTGTAATACACACTGAGACCAAAAAGTACCATCAAAACAACAACGAAGAAGGTTTTTATTCAGCCTCCGACCTTTAGACATACAGAGGCAAGCACGAGGTCTAATATGGTGCTCCCGCAGTGGGGATAACTCTTCAACAAAATCAGTTAGGAGGAATACCCTGAATATATCCCACACAGTGATCCATATGTAAGCTTGCTCAATGACTAAGTGTTCCCGAACATCTGACGGTCGTACCTGCATATGGTGGCGAGCAAAACCCCTGTTTTTCCTTGTATTAAAGTCCTAATGTGGCTCATCAACCACATAGACACACAAAAATGTTTGATCAATGACGACAATGGTGGGTGTGTCAGAGTGTTCTTACCATTGGAATTTCAGAAGTAATACAAGTTTAGAGACCATGAGGAGAGACTAAACACAACTTTTGTCATGAAGTTCTATGAGTGCCATGACACTAGTCGGGTGATGGCCTCATGGTGGAGGGAGGACAAGAAATACACCAACTAGAGCACTGGCTAGTATGGTACAACCAATTTGAGGGAGCCATACATCTATTTGATGGCTCTCATTTTTTGATTATATGTAGAGAAGGATTGCTCTAGATTTTCAGAGGTGTGTATGCCCTTGGCTTACAAAGTGGTGATCTCTGGGAGCAGCTTCAAGTGGGGAGCGATAAATTCTAAAACACTGATCATCTGCATACAACAAGCTCAGACGTCGAAGGAAGGAGAGACACCAATTTTATACATGGCTTCATATTTTCTTGATGTCATGTGCGCCAGAAACATCTTCACCAACATGAATCTGAGTTGGCATGTCGCAGAGCTCCCGGTCCATGTATATTTCAGTGTGCTATGGGAGAATAGGTATAAAAGGTATTACTTCCTCATATGTAATGAATTCATTGCACAAATTTACTTCATTGTTTTTAAGAAGGAATGCCCAAGACTATTGGTTGTGGCCAAGAAAATGATTTCCAAAGTAGTCCATTGTTACTTGAATGAGCGAAACACCTACATCAAGGTGTTCAGGGCCATCAGAGCACCACATCTCCTACCATCGTATGACCTAGACCATCTTGTAGTGGGATAAATATGTTATCAAACCATTTTGCAAGGATACAACGCCACCCTGGTCAAGGACAAGAAGCGGGCGTTCATTCCCTATGGTTTCCATGTAGTTTTCTACTTGGTTAAAGATACAACTCAAGCCAAACAAGAAGGGTTGAGCTAGCTCAAGTTCTGGTTCCAGACAGGCCAATTCTGCAAGCATGATCCAAAGGGCCTAGTATTGCAACATGCTTCACAAGTGTCATCATGTTGGTCGTATGCCCATGAAAAATTTGAAGATGAAGTATTCATGGAAAATTCCTAGGACTGGGACGAGGTGGTAGGAAGGATGGCCAAACCCAAAATGACTAGGTTCTAGACCATGAGATTGGATGAATAGGTGACGACCTGTTGACAGGTGAAATTGACTGCTCGTCAACTGGAGGAGTGAATCCGGTCCGGGGTTGTCTAATTAACCCAAGCCGTTTGGATTAATCCACTCCGACGGGTTTAGCGACTCCGTTGGCCAATCTAAGTCCTAAAGAAAATGAAAAACAAAACTAAAGGAAAAGTAATAACTTTGATGAATAGTAATCGATGAAAACTATATATAGATCTAATATGTATTTACAGTTTACTACCTAATATTTATAAAATAACTCTACTTATTATATGTACAATATATACAACTGATTCTATTTCTAATATATATATAATATGTACACAATACGAAATTTAATCTAAATCCACGAAAATTGAATTATCAATTGATTTTTTAAACAACAGTAAAGCTATTTGATCTTTTTGATTTATTTCCTTATAATGTTAATAACCGAGAAATGGAAATATCAAATTGTTTAATTGAAAGTAGAAATCACAGATAGTAGAAGATTTTTTAACTACAATAAATATCTGTATTTATTAGACTAATGAAATTAAACTAACAAACTGACCTGTTATCGTATCCAATATTTGTTCAGTGTGCAACATCCAATCTCTTTGTCCGATGAGGTAAACCCACAACATATCCTACAATTGCTTCTCATAAATGTGAATCAATAATAATGGGATTCAAAAGATAGAACATATAAGAGATACGATCACAACAATCTCATAATTTCACAGGCAGCCACATTAAGATAAATCCTGCTATGAGAACTTGTGTATAAATGTTCAACAAATGATGAAGATAAATCTATTAATCTAAGTGTGAACAAAATTATTGTTGTGTGTTAAATCTGGAAAATAAACATGGATAACATATGAATTTTTATCATACCAACTTGTGGTAAACCATGACAGTGAAAGAAATCACAATCTAATTGCAAATTGAAACAATCATAACTTGAATAAAACCACAATATGGAAAAGCTAAAGCTGTAACCAGTATTATATTTCATTCAAGTCTGTAAATGAAAAATCCATAGTCTTGTCCCAGGCAGAGATGATCTCATGTTTACAACATAACATGCTTATATAGGTTCCAGGAACAAAAATTTTCCTATTGATAACATCAAATTTGTTCCAAAAATGTGGGGGATGCAATCGCCCTGATTTTACTTGATATAAAAAAAAAACCAACAGCATAATCTATTTACTAAAAACATAAAGATGGTATGGCTGGGAGATTCCAACAGTGCTTCAAATCTCTTTGAAAATCATGAGTTCCTGAAAACAAATAAAAATAAGAAGATTTTAGATGTATTTTCAATCATCAAAACAACCAATTCAAATTTTTTCTAACTAGCTACAGAATTTGTAGCTAATTATAATTACAACTACAATCATATTTTATTCAAGAAACAAAACAAATTAATCTTTATAAGAAAGGCAATCCATCCAATCAAATCATATATCCTAATTTGAGAGTGATGAAATCATGCTAAACTTGAAAAAGATCATACCTCAAATCATGGGATTAAAACATATCAAGCAATCTTGGAGTTTACTATTGCTGTCGTTGCCTCTACATTCTTAAAAATGACAGATCGTGTAGTTTTTAGGAGTTTCTACTTTGCTTGAGTTATGGATTGGAGTCTAATGTTCTCGTTTGCCAATGAATCCACTTGGTCTTTCAAAGATTTAAGCCGAGACTGTAGCAAAGGCACATCCATATAATACCTTTCGATCCAGGATCGACATTCATCACATTGTGGCTGTAATGACTGTGCATTAGCATTGACAACATTAAGGGTTGAAGAATCGTCTACATGAAAGGTAGGTTTATCACAGAGTCGAATGCTTGAGAAATCTGGGTTATCCTTTAGATTTATCAAGGGTTCATAGTAGGAGGCTGAGACACAAGGCTGGACGGGTGAGAGGGGTGCTGAGGCACAGGCCTGGAGAGGTAACAAACGTTTCAACAATTGCAAATAGACCAAAACTCTCCGTTCAGCCACAGAGAAAATTTGATATTTGACCTCTAAAGGACGAGCTATATCTCTGTAATGATCCAATTTCTAGGGAAACCACCCATGATGAAGGTAAAAGGGCTCATTTCGGTTCTGGGTTTTCAAGGGTTTGATCTAATTCAAAACCATTTGCCTAGAATCGCTCACGCAAAAACATGTCTCTGGGAGGAAATTACGGGGTTAGCTTAAGAAGTCTTCAATTACTTCCAATTGCGCAGACCAATCTTTGCTCTGCAGCCATCGAAGGTCAATGCGAACTCTTGGGCAACTGTCGAATTGAAACCTTTAAACTTTTCAATGAACACACGCCAACCGTTCCTTTCTAAATCATCCCTAGAATTATCATACGATAACAAGGTTTGGATTCCATTGGGCTCAATCCTTACCACTGGAGCCATGGCTAATAGAAGGGAATCAACACATAACTCAGAGGTAGGGTTTGATAAAAAACCATAGAGCCATAGCCCCAAACAAAACAATGCTATGACAGTTCAAAACGGTAGGCAGAAGCGTTAATCACCATGCGTGGGAATGAAATTGTGAAGCACGAGGCCATACAGAGCAGCAATATCACATTGTACTTCATATGACACCTTGGCCTATGGGTACGTATAAGGATCATAACACTTGAAAACCATAGTACGCACATCCATAGCTTGATTACAAAGGTAAGTGTATCAAATGAAAATTGAATAATGAAAAGTTTTATGAATCAAAGCTCCATTAATATCAATCGAAAATTAATGAGTGGAGGTCTTTCACTTATGTAACCAAGGCATGTTTAGGACCAAGGGGTTATTAAAAAGAAAAACAATCACGCTCATAACAAAAATATGACAATTCGATAATAGACCATATGAACAGTTTTCCTTTAATAAAAAATCGAAACAAAGTGTCAATTCCAGCTATGCGTTTTCATGATTACAGTCAGTAAAACAAAAATCGAAAGGAAGCTATGTAAAAAGTGACAGGTGACAAGTGTCGTTTAGTGATAATGGTCATGACAAGTAATGAAACTTTAGAGACCCTGTGTAGGTAGCTTATAAAAAATAGAAATTATATTACTGTTGCCAACAATGGCGACACGCTGGGAGAAGCAGTTATCTCTGCCAAATGAACGAGTTCAGATTAGGATAATTGGAAAAAAAATTGAATCGAAAACAACCACAAATCTATATGAACATCGTAAACAATTATAATGCATTCTAGTTTCAGATTACTGTTATATTAAAAAGACGAAAACTGATGACAATCTTAACAAAAGAGAGTCATGATATTAAAGTTAAAATCTTCAATACTGTTGACAGGGCCGCTGCTGCCAACAGGCATCCATAGCCTCGACAGGGATGTCAATTAACCCACTCTAATATCTGTATCTTGTCAAGAGTTCCAGATCAAAACGAAGGACACTTAAGGTCAAAACAGAATCCATATCTGAGAATTTTCATATACTTGACATTGCTTCGCTGCCAACGGGCCTGTTCAGTACCCCGACGAAGTTATCTTGGCTTCATGCATGCATTTACCCGCTGCCAGCAGACCTGTTCAGTATCCTGACAGGTTTACAAGAACTTCCCACAGCTCTCTGGAGGTTTATTTAGTTTTAAAGATATTTAAAAGAGTGGGGTGACGCTGAAAAATCCTGGTTTTTGGACACATCTTAGTGAATTACAAACCTTGAAGAAATTTCTTAGCTGTCCTTCATTAAGATCTAGAAATAGCTTGTTAATAAAACCAACTTTTAAGAGCAGGGAGACATCTTTGAGTTGTTCTCTTAAGGAACAGGAACAACGTAAGAATAATTTTTATGGATGATCGTGAGTACCTTCAGTTGTAGATTGAAATCAAGAAACACTTTTCAAACAACAAGTCATCTTTAACCAGTCCACTAAATATAGCACTTAATGTTTTAACAACTTTTAGCAGTTATTTTCGAGGGGAAGTATTATGTTTTCTCTGTCTGAAATAGATTTTAATACAAGGATGTTCGACTCAAAAGGACTGATGAACTAAAATGAAAAAAAAACACACCAGCGAAGAAAAATTGGAAAGCAAAGAAATAAAAAAAAAAAAAATTATGTACAAAAGGTGTATCTGAAAACATCATGCAAAAAACCCCTTGGGAGACTGAAAGGAAGTAGAAAAATCCTGTTTGATGTGAAAGAAATCCTACTCATGGTACCTTGGGTCAGGGTTGAATTTATGATTAAGATCTCTTTATTCTCCAATTAATATTTTCATGACGATACTGCCATTTTTTTTTTTTGAAAATAAATATTCAACAAAAAGCAAAGAGAAAAGGATCCAACGAACTTCCCTCACAACATTCGTATTATGGTTCTTGTGGTGTGCCCACTTGTGTTCATGACTGCATTATTGAAAAGAGAAATAGTGAGAAATAAAACTGAAAGAAAACCTATTCCTAAACCTACCCTAACTACTAAACAAATCAAAATACTACATGAAGTCATGCTTCCAATGTAGCCATCGGAGTAACTCCAATCCTGCAATGGAAACAAAATCAAGCATTATTAATAAGAATGGTAATATATCAAAAAATGACAGAAACATATCACACTTACCTTCATAATCATCATCTAAAAACAAAGTAAGCATGATCTTACCATTCCCTTGAATATTCTTGATTTATGAATCCTCCAGCCATTGTGCAATCTTGTCGTGATAAGGGTCATAATGGCATGGGCGAGTGTAGGTGATTTTGAAAAAATTGTCAAGATTATAGGGAAATGAAATAACCATCAGCCAAGGATGAAATGCCCCATCCTTCTTACAATTCTCTAAGTGTTCATTAATTTCTTCACATGGAGGGTCTAAAAGAAATATGTCACGCCTACCTCCAAGATACTTAGGTAAAAAGAAAGCAAGCATAACTTTATCTTTATTATGAATTTTTTTTATATATGAATATTCAAGCCATCCTAAGATCTTGTCACAAAAATGAGGATGCAAACCATGACTTT
>ML788169.1:167548-192912 GCA_009831015.1 Picea engelmannii | reverse complement strand
TTTCTTCTTTTGATAAATTGTATCTCAGTCAATAATTGGAACACCAACAAGTTAATGTATTAATACTAGGCCTATGGTAGAGAATCATTTTCTGCATGCTAGAGTGAAAGTATTATCCCAATCTCATCCTTCTCCAGTAGTTAAGTTTTCCCACCTTGTTACCCAGTTGATTTATACTGACTTTTATCTTGTATCGGTCCCACCTATAAGAGAAAATACAAAAAGAGAACGTCCAAACTGAAGGAGAATCTTTGACTAGAAAACATAAAGCCCATCGATTATTTGACCGGATCGCAATATCTAGAGAACCATTCCACTATTAAACGTTGCAGATTTTAATTGAGCCTCGATGGCGGGTTTGGTTCCTGCTGTTGAGTTAAAGGGATTTAGGACCCCTCAACAGGTTTTTGACTAATCCAAAATTAGTCATGTGAGACTAAAGTAAAGTTTGATGAAAATGATAGTCTCTTATTGTTAAAGTTACTGAAGGTTTGCAGGTATGTGATCATATACACCAGGTCTGTCACAGAGTTACAAATCATATTTGGATGATAAAATTGATGAGCAATTTTGGGTTGAGGTATGTTACAGATAGAGGTTGTATAACAATGAGGTTGTGGCACATGGTTTAATGAAATGGTTTATGGTATTGGGTTTATGAATAGAACGATGAATTTTTAGATAAATTTTGATGGTTATATTGGTGTATGTATGTGGTAGATAGTTGAGGTACATGTTGGGTACATGGTTGATACAAGTAGTTGATGAGCTGGCACATACATGAGGTGTATAGTTGATAATGTTGGTACATATTGATGAGTCATAGTTGATGAGTAGTTGATGCATGATTGGTACATACTTGGTACGTGGTTGGAGGCACTTGTTAGTAGTATTGTTTACACATGGTTTATGGATGATGTAGCGTACTTGTATTGGTATATTATTAGAAGCACATATTGATCTTGGTGATGATTATGAGTTGTTGTGTTATGCTTGGTTGATGCACATCTTGGTGATATTGTGCATATGGTTGAGAGTTGTCTTGGTGATTGATCTTGGTGAGTAGATCTAATTTGGCTGATAAGATTGATGAGACGGGTTGTTGTGATAGGTTGTTTGGATTGGTTATTGTGATAGGTTATTTGTACAGGTTTGGTGCATGGTTGATGCACTTGTTTATGGTACAGGTTGAGGTACAGGTTGATGTATGGTACATGTTGGCACATGTTATTGGTACATGTTGATATAGGTTGTTTGGTGCAAGTTGATTGGTACAGGTTTACAACAATATATTTCACAGTGATAGTGTGACATCGGTTCCATCATTCTACTTATATTTCAGGGCGGTTGGATGGGGAAAGGATAGGTGGTTGTAGCCACCTTCCAGTTGTAGCCAGAGAACATAGGGGGTTGTAGCCTCATTGTGGTTGTATCCATATAATTGGGGAGTTGGAGCTTCCCCCAGTTTGTATCTTGAGAAATTAGGTGGTTGTAGCCACCTTTCGGTTGTAGTCGGAGAACATAGGTGGGTTGTAGCCTCCTTTTGGTTGTAGTGAGAGAATTGGGGATTTGGATCTTCCCTCAGGTTGTAGCCTGAGAAACTAGGGCATTGGAGCCTCCTTCTAGTTGTAGTTGGAGAATTGAAGTTGGTGCTTCCTTGAATGCAATTCTTGACATATAATAAAAGTATTCTGTGGTTTTCTCCCTCATTGGGTTTCCATGTAAATATTGGTGTATTGTGCATTATGTGGATGTGTTTATTATTGTTTATTATGCACTGATGAATGTTAATGATTATGATAAAGTAAGATATTGATGATGAACATATGAACATGGTTGAATAAGTAAAATAATATACTTTGTGGTTTAAAGGATTAATAATTGGTATAATTGCTCATTACTGATTCACCCCCCCTCTTAGTAATCCAACAATTGGTATCAGAGTGGGTTCTTTAAGGAAATATTTTAACCAATCGAAGGAGATCATGGGTTATTATGAGAATGGAGTACCATTTTTTAATGGTAAGAATGGTTTAAAGTATGAGATATGGAGAAGAAGGACGAAATTATTTTTACAGACACATGGGTATTATATTTGGCCATAAGTTGTTACAGGATATGATAGTTCAAAAAGGGAAAATAATGCAGCCAAGAAGGATTTGAAGAAGAATAAAAAAATAGAAATGGATTTCATCTAGGAAGGATTACCTAATCCGGTAAGAGAAAATTTTGGTAAATGTTCATCAGCCAAATAGCTTTGGGATAAGTTACATGATATATATTCTTCACCCATCACAGATTTAGAAAATTCCAAAGAAGATGAAGGTATAAATCAAGGAGAAATATGTTCACCATGTCAAACATATTAAGAAGATGCAGAGTACATAATCAAAAAAAGTATGTTGTTTTTCTTTAATTTTGAAGAACGTGGACATCTTGAAATGGAATGCCATGAAGGAAATGAGACAGAAAAACTAATTGAAAAAGAAAACAATTATGAAGCAAAATTGATCAGTGCTTTAGATAAAATAAGAAAAGAAAGAGAAGAAAACAAGCCACTCAAGAAACAATTGATGAAACAAAAGGAAAGTGTTCACATTTTTGAAGAAGCCCAATAGGTCATCAAGAACTTAATAACTCAGCTAGAAGAAGCCAAAAAGATTGAAGAAAATATTAAAGATAAAAAATAGTATTTGGAAGCCGACATAGTAGCATAGAAGGAAGAAGATTAAATGAAAGAGAAGATAATGACATGCCATCTTAAGGAAAGAACTAACTATCTAAACCATCTTGAGTCATAATTTGGTCAAGAAGAGAAAGTACTTGAAGAAGAAATAATGACATTAAAAATTCAGCTTGAAGAAGCGAAGATAACAGAAGAAGTCATGATTTCTCGGATATTAAATAAAGAAGAAGAGGTTGAGAAGCTTGAAGAAGTTATCAAATTGAGAAGTAAAATTTTCAAGCTCAACAAGAGCGTTGAAGAGACAGAACCATCCACATCAGTAGTAGAGAATGAAGAGAAGCACTCTAGGTTGCTAGAAAGGAAGAATGAAGAAAAGAGAAAGAGTTATGCAAAAGTAATCAAAGGAAGGAATCATGGTCAACCAAAATCTATAAAAACTAATAAAGATACATCATGAAGAAGACCATCCATGTTCAAGACACAAAGAATCTTCAATCATGATCATGATCAGTCAAGGAAGAAATTCATAAGGACTACACCACAAAGAAGATCATTCACTCACATGCATGTAAATTTCTTTGATGGTCATTGTTTTTATTGTACTAACTTTGGAAATAAGGTTGAAGATTGCAGGGATTATAAAAGAAATGTTCAAACAAGAAATGCCTATGTGGCCCCACGTAACATTGAGTGTTACAAATGTCATAACTATGGACACATAGCTCGTGATTATAGAAGCATGATCGATACTTCCATGAAAGAGAACATTGATATCAGATATAAGAAAGTATGGATAATAAAACACGAAGAACAGGTGAACAAAGACCAAGTCCTAGAGATCGTAAGATTTTTGAGTAAAGAAAAATTATTTAAATAATAAAGTAATCAAAGTGGTTAAGTGGAAAAAGTGGCTAAGTTCACAAAGTTGGTTAAGTGGACAAAGTGGCTAAGTGGACAAAATGGTTAAGTGGAAAAAGTGGCTAAGTGGAAAAAGTTGGTTAAGTGGACAAAGTGGATAAACTAACAAAACTGTTAAGTGGACAAAGTTGGTTAAGTGGACGAAGTGGCTAAGTGGACAAAGTGGTTAAGTGGATACTTCTAGAGGAAGCTACTTGGAGAGTATAAGAAGCCAGAAAGATCGAAGAAAATATTAAAGATCAAAAATAGTATTTGGAAGCCAACATAGTAGCATAGAAGGAGGAAGTGGAAATGAAAGAGAATATATTGACAAATGATATTAAGGAAAGAACTAATGATCTAAACCAACTTGAGTCAGAATTTGGTCAAAAAGAGAAAGTACTTGAAGAAGAAATAATGACATTAAAAATTCAACTTGAAGAAGCGAAGAGAACAGGAGAAGTCATGATTTCTCAGATATTAAAGAAAAAAGAAGAGGTTGAGAAGCTTGAAGAAGAAGTTGTCACATTGAGAAGTAAAATAATCAAGCTCAAGAAGAATGTTGAAGAGACAGAAACATCCACATTAGTAGTAGAGAATGAAGAGAAGCACTCTAGGTTTCTAGAAAAGAAGAATGAAGAAAAGAGAAAGAGTTATGCAAAAGTACTCAAAGGAAGGAATCATAGTCAACCAAAATCTAAGAAAACTAATAAAGATACATCTTCAAGAAGACCATTCATGTTCAAGCCACAAAGAAGCTTCAATCATGATCATGATCATTCAAGGAAGAAATTCAGAAGGACTACACCACAAAGAAGATCATTCACTCACAGGCATGTAAATTTCTTTGATGGTCATTGTTTTTATTGTACTAACTTTGGACATAAGGTTGTAGATTTAAGGGATTATAAAATAAATTCTAAAGCAATAAATGCCTATGTGGCCCAAGGTAACATTGAGTGTTACAAATGTCATAACTATGGACACAGAGCTCATGATTGTAGAAGCATGATCGATACTTCCATGAAAGAGAACATTGATATCAGGTATAAGAAAGTATGGATAATAAAACAGGAAGAAAAGGTGAACAAAGAATAAGTCCCATAGATCGCAAGATTTTTGAGTAAAGAAAAATTATTTAAATAATAAAGTAGTCAAAGTGGTTAAGTGGACAAAGTGGCTAAGTGCACAAAGTTGGTTAAGTGGATAAAGTGGCTAAGTGGACAAAATGGTTAAGTGGAAAAAGTGGCTAAGTGGACAAAGTGGCTAAGTGGACAAATTTGGTTAAGTGGATGAAGTGGCTAAGTGGACAAAGTGGTTAAGTAGATACTTCTAGAGGAAGCTACTTGGAGAGTAGAAATAAGAGAGAAACGGTCTCCCATTTGTATCCATTGCACATATTGAATATCTACAAGTGACTGAGGTAACCAAAGGATATCTAAGGCAAATTTTAGAGCAAAGGTGAAGTAAACAAAGACAAAATTCAAGTGAGGATAAATTCTTTTGATGATGCTTTCTAAGGTATGTTATTTATAGGTCATCTCACCATTTTCGCAATAATACTTTTTCTAAAATGATTCAGACAATGATATCTGGAGGCCTTTGATAAATCATATCCAAGTAATTGTGATAAAACATTTAGCTTGTGGGTCGTTGTATTTTGAGAGTTACACTCCCTGGAAAATAGGGTTTGTGGCTAGTCTTGAAACTAGTCTAAAACATGTGTTTTGGGTAAAAACGTCATAACAGATATGTAGTATGTATGTAGTATTCTTTGAACCATTTTCATATCCCTAAAACAAATATTCCAGGCGGGGAATTCTCTATAAGTTCACTCTCTAGAATAAGCCAAAATTCAACAACGTATTCCATTTTTGCTATAGCTCATTTTCTAGGACGTTTCAAGTAGTGAAATCTGGAGGAATTGCATAGAAGACATTGAAGAACATTGTGAACTATTTTCAGACCTTTATTCATTATAGGTACATAATTATGATTATTTCAAGTTAGGGTTGTTGACTAATCCAAAATTAGCCATGTGAGACTAAAGTAAAGTTTGATCAAAATGCTAGTCTCTTGTTGTTAAAGTTGAGGAAGGTTTGCATGTATGTGATCATATACACCAGGTATGTTACAGAGTTACAAATCATATTTGAATCATTAAATTAAGGAGGGATTTTTGGTTGAGGTATGTTATGGATAGAGGTTGTGGCACATGGTTTGATGTAATGGTTTATGGTATTGGTTTTATGGATAGAGTGATGAATTGTTAGATAAATTTTGATGGTTATATTGGTGTATGTCTTTGGTATATGGTTGAGGTACATGTTGGGTACATGGTTCAGAAACCTAGTTGATGATATGGCACATACATGAGGTGTATATTTGATGATGTTGGTACATCTTGATGAGTCATATTTGATGAGTAGTTGATGCATGATTGGTACATACTTGGGACATGGTTGGAGGCACTTGTTAGTATTATTGTTGACACATGGTTTATGGATGATGTAGTGTACTTGTCTTGGTATACTATTAGAAGCACATATTGATCTTGGTGATGATTATGAGTTGTTGTGTTATGCTTTGTTGATTCACATCTTGGTGATATTGTGCATATGGTTGAGAGTTGTCTTGGTGAGTAGATCTGATTTGGTTGATAAGATTGATGAGACAGGTTGTTTGGATTGGTTATTGTGGCAGGTTATTTGTACAGGTTTGGTGTATGGTTGATGCACTTGTTTATAGTATAGGGTCAGGTACAGGTTGATGTATGGTACATGTTGGCACATGTTATTGGTACATGTTGATAGAGGTTGTTTGGTGCAGGTTGATTGGTATAGGTTTACAGCAGTATATCTCACAGTGATAGTGTGACATCGGTTCCATCATTCTACTTATATTTTAGGGTGGTTGGATGGGGCAAGGATAGGTGGTTGTATCCACCTTCCGGTTGTAGCCGGAGAACATAGGGGGTTGTAGCCTCCTTGTGGTTGTAGCCATAGAATTGGGGAGTTGGAACTTGCCTCAGTTTGTATCCTGAGAAACTAGGTGGTTGTAGCCGAAGAACATAGGGGGTTGTAACCTCCTTTTGGTTGTAGCGAGAGAATTGGGGAGTTGGATCTTTCCTCAAGTTGCAGCCTGAGAAACTAGGGCGTTGGAGCCTCCTTCCAGTTGTAGTTGGATAATTGAGTCAGTGATTCCTTGAATGTAATTCTTGACATATAATAAAAGTATTTCATGGTTTTCTCCCGCATTGGGTTTCCATGTAAATATTGGTGTATTGTGCATTGTGTGGATGTGTTTATTATTGTTTATTATGCACTGATGAATGTTATTGCTTATGATACCGTAAGATATTGATGATGAACAATTGAACATGGTTGAATAAGTAAAATAATATACTTTTTGGTTTAAAGGATTAATAATTGGTATAATTGCTCATTACTGATTCACCCCCCTTCTTAGTAATCCAACAATTGGTATTAGAGTGGGTTCCTTCATGAAATAGTTTAACCACTGGAAGGAGATCATGGGTTATAATGAGAATGGAGTACCATTTTTGAATGGTCAAAATGGTTTAAAGTATGAAATAGGGAGCAGATGGATGAAAGTATTTTTACAGGCACATGGGTATTATATTTGGCCATAAGTTGTTACAAGATATGATAGTTCAAAAAGGGAAAATAATGCAGCCAAGAAGGAATTGAAGAAGAATAACAAAATAGAAATGGATTTCATCTAGTAAGGATTACCTAATCCGGTAAGAGAATGTTTTGGTAAATGTTCATTAGCCAAAGAGCTTTGGGATAAGTTGCATGATATATATTCTTCATCATCACAGATTCAGAAAATTCCAAAGAAGATGCAGGTATAAATCAAGAAGAAAGATGTTCACCATGTCAAACATATTCAGAAGATGAAGAGTACATAATCAAGAAAAGTATGTTGTTTTTCTTTAATTGTGAAAAATGTGGACATCTTGAAATGGAATGCCATGAAGGAAATGAGACAAAAAAACTAATTGAAAAAGAAAACAATTATGAAGCAGAATTGATTAGTGCTTTAGATGAAATAAGAAAAGAAAGAGAAGAAAACAAGCCACTCAAGAAATAATTGATGAAACAAAAGGAAAGTGTTCACATTTTTTAAGAAGCCCAATAGGTCATCAAGAACTTAATAACTCAGCTAGAAGAAGCCAGAAAGATTGAAGAAAACATTAAAGATAAAAAATAGTATTTGGAAGCCAACATAGTAGCACAGAAGGAAGAAACAAAAATGAAAGAGAAGATATTGATAGACCATATTAAGGAAATAACTAACGATCTAAACTAGCTTGAGTCAGAATTTGGTCAAGAAGAGAAAGTACTTGAAGAAGAAATAATGACATTAAAAATTCAGCGTGAAGAAGCGAAGATAATATAAGAATTCATGATTTCTCAGATATTAAAGAAAGAAGAAGAGGTTGAGAAGCTTGAACAAGAAGTTGTCAAATTGAGAAGTAAAGTCGTCAATATCAACAAGAGTGTTGAAGAAACAAAAACATCCACATCAGTAGTAGAGGATGAACAGAAGCACTCTAGGTTGCTAGAAAGGAAGAATCAAGAAAAGAGAAAGAGTTATGCAGAAGTACTCAAAGGAAGGAATCATGGTCAACCAAAATCTAAGAAAACTAACAAAGATACATCTTGAAGAAGACCATCCATCTTCAACACACAAATAATCTTCAATCATGATCATGATCAGTCAAGGAATAAATTCAGAAGGACTACACCACAAAGAAGATCATTCTCTCACATGCATGTAAATTTATTTGATGGTCATTGTTTTTATTGTACTAACTTTGGAAATAAGGTTGAAGATTGCAGGGATTATAAAAGAAATGTTCAAACAAGAAATGCCTATGTGGCCCCACGTAACATTGAGTGTTACAAATGTCATAACTATGGACACATAGCTCATGATTGTAGAAGCATGATCGATACTTCCATGAAAGAGAACATTGATATCATATATAAGAAAGTATGGATAATAAAACAGGAAGAACAGGTGAACAAAGACCAAGTCCCAGAGATCATAAGATTTTTTAGTAAAGAAAAATTATTTAAATAATAAAGTAGTCAAAGTGGTTAAGTGGACAAAGTTGGTTAAGTGGACAAAGTGGCTAAGTGGACAAAATGGTTAAGTGGAAAAAGTGGCTAAGTGGAAAAAGTTGGTTAAGTGGACAAAGTGGCTAAGTGGAAAAAATTGTTAAGTGGACAAAGTGGCTAAGTATACAAAGTTGGTTAAGTGAACGAAGTGGCTAAGTGGACAAAGTGGTTATGTGTATACTTCTAGAGGAAGCTACTTGGAGAGTATAAATAAGAGAGAAACGGTCTCCCATTTGTATCCATTGTGCATATTGAATATCTACAAGCGATTGAGGTAACCAAAGGATATCTAAGGAGAATTTAAGAGCGAAGGTGAAGTAAAAAAATTCAAAATTAAAGGGAGGATAAAGTCTTTTGAGGATGCTTTCTAAGGTATGTTATTTATAGTTCATCTCACCATTTTAGCAATAAGTTTTTTTCTAAAATGATTCAGACAATGATATTTGGAGGCCATTGATAAAATATATCCAAGTAGTTGTGATAAAAAATTTAGCTTGTGGGTCGTTGTATTTTGGCAGTTACACTCTGTGGAAAATAGGGTTTGTGGCTAGTCTTGAAACTAGTCTAAAACACGTGTTTCAGGAAAAACGTCATAATAGATCCAAATCCAGTAAGAACAAATGTATTGGTTAGAGTACAGTATGGAGTATTCTTTGTACCATTTTTAGATCGATAAAACAAATATTCCATGCGGGGAATTCTCTATAAGTTCACTCTCTAGAATAAGCCAAAATTCAATAACGTATGCCATTTTTGCTATAACTCATTTTCTGGGAGGTTTCAAGTAGTGAAATTTGGAGGAATTGCATAAAATACATTGAAGAACATTGTTTACTACGTTCGTATCTTTATTCATTAAAGGTACATAATTATGATTATTTCAAGTTAGGGTTGTTGACTAATCCAAAATTAGTCATGTGAGACTAAAGTAAAGTTTGATCAAAATGATAGTCTCTTGTTGTTAAAGTTAAGGAAAGTTTTCATGTAAGTGATCATATACACTAGGTCTGTTACAGTGTTACAAATCATATTTGGATGATGAAATTAATGAGGGATTTTTGGTTAAGTTATGTTATAGATAGAGGTTGTGGCACATGGTTTGATGTAATGGTTTATGGTATTGGGTTTATGGATAGAGTGATGAATTGTTAGGTAAATGTTGATGGTTATTTTGGTGTATGTCTTTGGTATATAGTTGAGGTACATGTTGGGTACATGGTTGAGACAAGTAGTTGATGAGTTGGCACATACATGAGGTGTATAGTTGATGATGTTGGTACATCTTGATGAGTCATAGTTGATGAGTACTTGATGCATGATTGGTACATACTTGGTATATGGTTGGAGGCACTTGTTAGTAGTATTGTTGACACATGGTTTATGGATGATGTAGCATACTTGTCTTGGTATATTATTAGAAGCACATATTGATCTTGCTGATGATTATGAGTTATTGTGTTATGCTTGGTTGAATCACATCTTAGTGATCTTGTGCATATGGTTGAGAGTTGTCTTGGTGATCGATCTTGGTGAGTAGATCTGATTTGGTTGATAAGATTGATGAGACAGGTTGTTGTGATAGGTTCTTTGCATTGGTTATTGTGACATGTTATTTGTACAGGTTTGGTGCATGGTTGATGCACTTGTTTATGGTACATGTTGAGGTACAGGTTGATGTATGGTACATGTTGGCATAGGTTATTGGTACATGTTGATACAGGTTGTTTAGTGGAGGTTGATTGGTACAGGTTTACAACAATATATCTCTCAGTGACAGTGTGACATCGGTTCCATCATTCTTCTCATATTTCAGGGTGTTGGACGGGGCAAGGATAGGTGGATGTAGCCACCTTCTAGTTGTAGTCAGAGAACATAGGGGGTTGTAGCCTCCTTGTGGTTGTAGCCATAGAATTGGGGAGTTGGATCTTCCCTCAGTTTGTATCCTGAGAAACTAGGTGGTTGTATACACCTTCTGATTGTAGCTGGAGAACATAGGGGGTTGTAGTCTCCTTTTGGTTGTAGCCAAAGAATTTGGGAGTCAGAGCTTCCCTCAGGTTGTATCTTGAAAAGCTAGGGCGTCAAAGCCTCCTTCCAGTTGTAGTTGGAGAATTGAGGTTGGTGCTTCCTTAAATGTAATTCTTGACATATAATAAAATCATTTTGTGGTTTTCTTCCGCATTAGGTTTCCATGTAAATATTGGTGTATTGTGCATTGTGTGGATGTGTTTATTATTGTTTATTATGCACCGATGAATGTTAATCCTTATGATACAATAATATATTGATGATGAATAGATGAATGTGGTTGAATAAGTAAAATAATATACTTTGTGGTTTAAAGGATTAATAATTGGTATAATTTCTCATTACGGATTCACCCCCCTTCTCAGTAATCTAACAATTGGTATCAGAGAGGGTTCCTTCATGAAATAGTTTAACCATTGGAAGGATATCATGGGTTATTATGAGAATGGAGTACCACTTTTGAATGGTTAGAATGGTTTAAAGTATGAGATATGGAGCAAAAGGACGAAAGTATTTTTACAGGCACTTGGGTATTATATTTGGCCATAAGTTGTTACAGGATATGATAGTTCAAAAAGGGAAAATAATGCAACCAAGAAGGAATTGAAGAAGAATAAAAAAATAGAAATGGATTTCATCTAGGAAGGATTACCTAATCTGGTAAGAGAAAATGTTGGTAAATGTTCATCAGCCAAAGAGATTTGGGATAAGTTACATGATATATATTCTTCACCCATCACAGATTCAGAAAATTCCAAAGAAGATGCAAGTATAAATCAAGAAGAAAGATGTTCACCATGTCAAACATATTTAGAAGATGAAGAGTATATAATCAACAAAAGTATTTTGTTTTTCTTTAATTGTGAAAAACGTGGACATCTTGAAATGGAATTCCATGAAGGAAATGAGACAGAAAAACTAATTGAAAAAGAAAACAATTATGAAGCTGAATTGATCAGTGCTTTATATGAAATAAGAAAAGAAAGAGAAGAAAACAAGTCACTCAAGAAAGAATTGATGAAACAAAAGGAAAGTGTTCACATTTTTGAAGAATCCCAATAGGTCATCAAGAAATTAAGAATTCGGCTAGAAGAAGCCAGAAAAATCGAAGAAAATATTAAAGATCAAAAATAGTATTTGGAAGCCAACATAGTAGCACAGAATGAAGAAGAAAAAATGAAAGAGAAGATATTGACATATCATCTTAAGGAAAGAACCAACGATCTAAACCATCTTGAGTCGGAATTTGGTGAAGAAGAGAAAGTACTTGAAGAAGAAATAATGACATTAAAAATTCAGATTGAAGAAGCGAAGAGAACAGAAGAAGTCATGATTTCTCAGATATTAAAGAAAGAAGAAGAGGTTGAGAAGCTTGAAGAACACGTTGTCACATTGAGAAGTAAAATCTTCAATCTCAACAAGAACGTTGAAGAGACAGAAAAATCCACATCAGTAGTAGAGAATGGAGAGAAGCACTCTAGGTTGCTAGAAAAGAAGAATGAAGAAACAAGAAAGAGTTATGTAGAAGTACTCATAGGAAGGAATCATGGTCAACCAAAATATAAGAAAACTAATAAAGATACATCTTCAAGAAGACCATCCATGTTCAAGACACAAAGAAGCTTCAATAATGATCATGATCACTCAAGGAAGAAATTTAGAAGGACTACACCACAAAGAAGATCATTCACTCACAAGCATGTAAATTTCTTTGATGGTAATTGTTTTTATTGTTCTAACTTTGGACACAAGGTTGCAGATTACAGGGATTATAAAATAAATGTTTAAACAATAAATGCCATGTGGCCCCACGTAACATTGAGTGTTACAAATGTCATAACTATGGACACATAGCTCGTGAATGTAGAAGCATGATTGATACTTCCATGAAATAGAAAAATGATATCAGCTATAAGAAAGTATGGATAATAAAACAGGAAGAACATGTAAACAAGGAACAAGTCCTAGAGATCGCAAGATTTTTGAGTAAAGAAAAATTATTTAAATAATAAATTAGTCAAAGTGGTTAAGTGGACAAAGTGGCTAAGTGCACAAAGTTGGTTAAGTGGACAAAGTGGCTAAATGGACAAAATGGTTAAGTGGAAAATGTGGCTAAGTGAAAAATGTTGGTTAAGTGGACAAAGTGGCTAAGTGGGCAAAATTGTTAAGTGGACAAGGTGGCTAAGTGGACAAAGTTGGTTCAATGGACGAAGTGGCTAAGTGGACAAAGTGGTTAAGTGGATACTTCTAGAGGAAGCTACTTGGAGAGTATAAATAACAGAGAAACGGTCTCCCACTTGTATCCTTTGTGCATATTGAATATCTACAAGTGACTGAGGTAACCAAAGGATATCTAAGGCGAATTTAAGAGCAAAGGTGAAGTAAACAAAGAAAAAATTTAAGGGAGGATAAAGTCTTTTGATGATGCTTTTTAAGGTATCTTATTTATAGGTCATCTCACCATTTGCGGAATAACATTTTTTCTAAAATGATTCAAACAATGATATCTTGAGGCAATTGATAAACCATATCCAAGTAATTGAGATAAAAAAATTAGATTGTGGGTCATTGTATTTTGGGAGTTACACTCTGTGGAAAATAGGGTTTGTGGCTAGTCCTGAAACTAGTCTAAAATATGTGTTTTAGCTAAAAATGTCATAATGGATCCAAATTCTGTAAGACCAAATGTATTGGTTAGAGTACAATATGTAGTATTCTTTGTACCATTTTCAGATCCATAAAACAAATATTCCATGTGGGGAATTCTCTATAAGTTCACTCTAAAAAATAAGCCAAAATTCAACAACGTATGCCATTTTTTCTATAACTCATTTTCTGGGAGGTTTCAAGTAGTGAAATCTGGAGGAACTGCATAAAATACATTGAAGAACATTGTGTACTATTTTTAGATCTTTATTCATTACATGTACATAATTATGATTATTTCAAGTCAGGGTTGTTGACTAATCCAAAATTAGTCATGTGAGACTAAAGAAAAGTTTGATCAAAATGCTAGTCTCTTGTTGTTAAAGTTAAGGAAGGTTTGCATGTATGTGATCATATACACTAGGTCTGTTATGGAGTTACAAATCATATTTGGATGATGAAATTAATTAGGGATTTTTGGTTGAGGTATGTTACAGATAGAGGTTGTGGCACATGGTTTGATGTAATGGTTTATGATTTTGGGTTTATGGATAGACTGATGAATTGTTAGATAAATTTTGATGGTTATATTGGTGTATGTTTGTGGTATATGGTTGGTGTACATGGTTGAGACGAGTAGTTGATGATTTGGCACATACATGAGGTGTATATTTAATGATGTTGGTACATCTTGATGAGTCATAGTTGATGAGTAGTTGATGCATGATTGGTACATAGTTGGTACATGGTTGGAGGCACTTGTTAGTATTATTGTTGACACATGGTTTATGGAAGATGTAGCGTACTTGTCTTGTGATATTATCAGAAGAACATATCGATATTGGTGATGATTATGATTTGTTGTGTTATGCTTGGTTCATGCACATATTGGTGATATCATGCATATGGTTGATATTTGTCTTGGTTATTGATCTTGGTGAGTAGATCTAATTTGGTTGATAAGATTGATGAGACAGGTTGTTGTGATAGGTTGTTTGGATAGGTTATTGTGATAGGTTATTTGTACAGGTTTGGTGTATGGTCTATGCACTTGTTTATGATATAGGTCGAGGTACATGTTGGCATAGGTTATTGGTAGAAATTGTTACAGGTTGTTTGGTGTAGGTTGATTGGTACAAGTTTACAACATTATATCTCACAATGATAGTGTGACAACGGTTCCATCATTCTTCTTATATTTCAGGGTGGTTGGACGACGCAAGGATAGGTGGTTGTAGCCATCTTCTGGTTGTAGCCGGAGAACATAGGGGGTTGTAGCCTCCTTGTGGTAGTAGCCAGAGAATTGGGGAGTTGAATCTTCCATCAGTTTGTAGCCTGAGAAACTAGGTGGTTGTAGCCACCTTCCAGTTGTAGTTGGAGAACATAGGGGGTTGTAGCCTCCTTTTGGTTGTAGCCAGAGAATTGGGGAGTTGGATCTTCCCTCAGGTTGTAGCTTGAGAAACTAGGGGGTTGGAGCCTCCTTCTTGTTGTAGCTAGAGAATTGGAAGTTGTTGCTTCCTTGAATGTAATTCTTGACATATAAGAAAAACATTTTGTGATTTTCTCCCGCATTGGGTTTCCACGTAAATATTGGTGTATTATGCATTGTGTGGATGTGTTTATTGTTGTTTATTATGCACTGATGAATTTTAATTCTTATGATACAATAATATATTGATGATGAACAAATGAACATGGTTGAATAAGTAAATGAATATACTTTGTGGTTTAAAGGTTTAATAATTGGTATAATTGCTCATTACTGATTCACCCCCCACCCCTCTTTGTAATCCAACAATTGGTATCAGAGAGGGTTCCTTTGTAATATACTAGATATAAAATGTATGCAGAACAAAAATAAAATGCTAGAAATGGCAGAATAACAACAATATAACCAGAACATTCACCACAATAGCACTGAAATGATAAGAGAATAATAACATAAATAACACTTTGAATATGAAATCAATGTTCATGGGCCTCTTTGAGGGGGAAACCTCCAGTTGAGAAGAGATCTATTAAAATAATATCCAAGCTAGGGTTATCATACCCTCAACTCCTATTTATACTAAAAAGAAGCATCTAGAGGAAGATCCTTCTAGAAGCGGAAGCTTCTATTAGGTCTTCTTACATCTGCCTTATTCTATTTTATTGAAAGGCCTTATTAATATTGACCTTTGTTACATCTGAATATAGTGTTCTACCTATGTGCGGGTTAGGACCCTAACATGTCTTCCCCCTTAAAAACAACCTTGTCCTCAAGGCTTGAGATGAGAAAATTGTTGCAGAATGGTAGCCGGTTCCCAAGTGGCATCTGCTAGAGTTGTATCTTTCCACTGGACTAGCACTTCCTTGATGGTTCTCTGACATAAGCGACGCTCATGCTCGTCCAAAACGGCTTCTAGTTGTAGCCAAACGGATCCTTCTTCAACTAACTCTGGAAGGTTGGTTTGAATTTGGCACTTAGCTCCAATCACCTTCTTTAAGTATGAAACATGAAAAAAAGGATGAAACTTCGAATGGATGGGCAAAGCTAACTGATAGGCTACTTGTCCCACATGATTGAGAACGGTATAAGGACCATAAAATTTAGGCACTAGCTTCTGACAATGCTCGGCCTTGAGGGAAGTTTTCTTGTAAGGTTGTAGTCGAAGAAACGCCTGATCCCCTTCTACAAATTGACGTTCATAGTGACCTTGATCTACTTTTTGCTTCATGTGATTCTGTGCCGTGACCAAATTCTCTTTGAGGGTATGGAGAATAGCCTCTCGAGCTATAAGTGTTAGGTCAACCGCCTAGACCTTTGAGGCACCTGATAAGTATGAGAGAACTAAAGGTGGATTTTTTCCATATACCGCTTCAAAAGGAGTCATGAGTGTAGATGTATGGTATGAAGTGTTGTACCACCATTCAGCTAGGGGTAACCATTGAGCCCACTGATTTTTCTTTTCCGAGGAAAAACACCTCAAATATGTTTCCAAACACTTGTTTACAACTTATGTTTGGCGATCAGTATGGGGATGATAAGCTATGCTGAGATGCAATTTGGTTCCTTGTATCTTGAATAGTTCTTGCCAAAACTTTCTTGTGAAAGTTGGGTCGCGATCAGAAACAATAGATTGTGGCATGCCATGAAGCTTGAAGACCTGATCCATGAAAATTTGAGCCACCGTGGATGTTGTAAATAGGTGTTGAAGGGTGCAAAAATGAGAATACTTGGAAATGTGATCAACAACCACCGTGATGATTGATTTATTTCCCGATTTGGGTAAGCCGGTAATAAAATCCATAGAGATATCCTTCCAAATAGCAGGTGGAATTAGGAGTGGTTGTAGTGTTCCCATAGATTTGACTATTTCTCCCTTGTTGCATTGACACACATCACATTCAATGACAAAATTATGAATGTCATGTCTCATACCATCCCAGAAAAAGGAATGTTTGACCTTGTCATAGGTTTTGGTGAACTCGGAGTGCCCTGCTATCGGTGTAGCATGAAACTCAGAAAGTACCATGGATTTAAGCTTTGATTGTTTACTTAAATACAAACGGCCTTTGTATCAAAGTTCATCATGGAGCCAAGAGTACCCTGGGGAAGCTGGAGCATTGGACTGCAATTGTTGGATCAACTGCGAAATTTTGGGATCTTGTAGCCATTCCTGGCGAACGACTTGTAGCCAATCTGGTACAATGAATGAAAGAGAAAAAATGGATCCTTCATCTTCATATTTGCGGGAAAGTGCATCCACAACCACATTGTCTTTTCCTTTCTTGTAAATGATCTCATAATCATATCCAACGAGCTTAGTCACCCATTTTTGTTGTTTTGGGGAGGAAATGCATTGTTCCAGAAAATACTTGAGGCTTTGATGGTCTGTCTTAATTTGGAAACGTTTCCCCAATAGATAAGGGAACCACAGATCAAAAACATGCAAAATAGCCAACATTTCCTTTTCATAGATGGATTTGCCCAGATTTATTTCAGATAGTTGCTTGTTGGTAGAGGCCAAAGTTCAACCCTCTTGCATAAGGACAACACCAATTCCTTTCCCTGAGGCATCACATTCCAACACAAAGGTATTTGTGAAATTAGGAAGGGAGAGGACTGGAGTGGTTCACATGGCCATCTTCAAGGTTTGAAAATCTTGAGCAGCGGTTGGATTCCAAGTAAAAGAGTTCTTTTTTAGGAGAGCAGTGAGAGGTGCTGCAATCTTCCCATAATTCTTAACAAACTTGTGATAATACCCTGTTAAGCCCAGAAATCCATGCAAGCTCTTAAGAGGCTTTGGGTGTGGCTAGTCTTGCATAGCTTCAATCTTTTTAGGATCCACCCTGACGCCATCCATGCCAACCACATGACCCAAGTATTCTACTTCTGAGGTGCCAAAAGCACATTTAGACTGTTTCAGGAAACGTTGGTGCTGAGAGAGTAGATGGAGAACTCGATCCACATGAGCAAGATGGTCTATCTAGGTTTTTCTATAGATGAGGATATCATCAAAGAAAACTAAGACAAAATGGAGGAGAAAAGGACGAAAGACATGATTCATAATGCTTTGGAAGGTGGAGAGGGCATTACACAAGCCAAAGGGCATGACCAAAAACTCATAGTGGCCCTCATGAGTTCTAAAGACAATCTTGGGAATGTTTTCCTATTTCATATGTATCTGGTGGTAGCCCAAATGAAGATCTAGTTTAGTGAAGAATTGGGTGCCACTCAATTCATCCAGGAGGTCATCAATGATAGGAATGGGGAATTTGTCTTTGATGGAAAGTTTTTTGAGGGAACGGTATTCAGGACACATTCACCAAGAACCTTATTTCTTCAGGACCATGACGATAGGAGAAGAGTAGGGGCTTGTACTAGGGTGGATAACGCCTGCATTAAGGAGTTCCTAGACAATTTTCTCAATGTCATGTTTTTGGGAAAAGGGGTGACGATACAGACAGATATTGGGAGGAAGGATTCCAGGTACAAGGGGAATGGAATGATCATGAACACCACGGGAAGGAGGGAGTACTTGGGAAGTGGAAAAGACCAATTGACGTTTAGAAAGGATGAATTAGAGGTCTTGCGGGACCGAGGGTGTCTATGTTGCTTGTATGGCATGGAGTTGGGTGATAACACCAGAATGACCTTTTTTGAGAAGCTTTTCCATGTGATGGGAACTAATGATCTCAGGTGAACTGACGATGATGCCTTGGAACTTATATTGGTGGCCCTCCTAGTCGAATTGCATGGTTAAGTCTTTATAATCCATGAGAATGGGACCCAAAGTCCTTAGCTAGTCTGCACCCAACACAATGTCACAACCTCCCATGTCGATAGAAAACATATGGGATTTCAGGTGGTAATCACCAATTTGGAGACACACATTTTCAAAACACCCTCCACATTTCATGGAACCACCATTGGCAATCATGATTTGGAAATTATTGACGGCATGGATGTAGCAATGCATTTCTTGGGCAATGTGGCGATGAATAAAATTATGGGTGTTGCCACTATCAACCAGAATGATGACCTTCTGATGCTTGATGTAACCAATTAGCTTGATGGTTTGGGGAGAATAGAAGCCAATGAGAGCACTGAGGGGAATGACCAGTTCTACTTCGGAAGGGTTTGAGGGAGGAGTTATGTCAGTGGATTCAGGTGACTTAGACATAAGGGGAGTTTCTACATCCTCTTCCGAAATATCCTCAGAGATGGCCATAATTTTTTTTTGTTCTTTACACTTGTGGCTCGGAAAATATTTGTCATCATAGTTATAAAAAAGGCCTTTGAGTTGGCATTCATCTATTTCATCCCTGGTGAATTTTTGGATTTTTAGTGGAGCAAAGGGAGGAATGGGATTTACTGGTTTAGGGCAAGGGATAAAGGAGGGTTTCTGGTTTTGAGAAGATACAACCTATTGTGCTTCTTTAGATATTTTAGTAGCCTCCACCCAACTTTAAGTCCGAGCCATGAGGACATGGGCCCAAATTTCATCCTTGAGGCCGTTGATAAAAAACTCTCAGAAAAAGGCATTAGACATGCCCTCTGTTCTAAAATCCAAGCGCTCAAAGGAAGCTATAAAGTCTTCAACTATTCCTAATTGTTTCAACTTTTTCAAATGGCCCAAATGGTTGGTATCATTGTCAAAGCATTCATAAAGCTCTGCCACAAAGTGTGTCCAAGCAATATACCCTTAACGAGAAGTTTTTCTCCATTGCCACCATTGCCACCATTCTTGATCTATATGGAGAACACCATACCAAAGTTTGGCCAAGTCATCTATAATTCCATATGAAGAGAAATAACGTTCCACTTGGGTTACCCAACCAGTGGGGTCCGAGCCATCAAATTTGGTCACATCCACCCGCGGAGGGTGTAGGTCACGTTGAAAGTGATGGTTCTGAAAGTTATGGGAATGAGAGGAATGGTAACCTTTAGGATGTGGAGGTGAGGAAGAGGAAGGGTTATCTGTACGGATATGCAGTTTGGTGTAGAGTGCCGAAAAGACTAATTCAAGATGGGTGGTGAGGTATTGTTTGATTTCCTCCATTGAGGAGTTCATGGTTGTATTGATGGCGACAACATTGGCACTGAGTTGTTTCACTTTTTGTTGGGTTTCGATGAGACCAGATTGCAAGGTGTTGAAGCGAGCTTCCAAGTCTTGGCTACAGGTATGGGCCATGAGTATGGAGGAACTGAAAAGGGGCAGGTGGGGTCAAAAGTTTTTCCGAAAAATGATATGGATGAATGTGATAAGGTCAAAGAGATGAATCCAATGGAATAGGTCTCAAATAATGGTGAAAAAAATTCCAGACTTTTTTTTTTTTTAACACCTACGGAGTTATACTCCGGTCTAAAGAATACTGCAGAGAGGAAATGACCAAATTCTTAACCAGAAATAAATGTGTATTTACTTGGAAACTCGAACACAGTTGCGTGAAAATAGATCTTGTCTATTTTAATTTGTTTATGTTTCTGTCCCCAAGGGTTAGGTATTCAAGGGTTCTACAGACAAGGGTTTTCCCTATGTTATAGCTCTCTGATATATGTGTGGGGTCCAATAGTAGTACTCGACCCAATATCTCAGGGAACTAACTAAGGAGGATAGACCATACCCTTAGCCATACTACCTGACTACCCAGGTACTAGAGAGTATCTTCTCGAGTGTTGTTCTCGGTGACACTATAGCAGTCAAGCGAATGATCAATTTATCTAAAGAGGGCTTCAGGTAATCTAGGTTGATCCATACACAGGTGTTGTCTGATGCACTACCACTCAAAGGGGTACCAACAAGGGTTACAACGGTGGTGAACAGATGTGCGCTTAAGTACCACTTGCATTTCCTGCGTGTATGAATCCCTCAACCATGGGTTTATGCGTGTAATGACATATCTCTGTGGCTTAAAGATGCTAGAATACATCTCTACCCTGGAAAAAAAAATTAACACGCACTTTCTACCAAGGAAAGTGCTCTGATACCAATTTTAATATACCAGATATAAAATGTATGTAAAACAGAAATAAAATGCTAGAAATGGCAGAATAACAACAATATAACCAGAACATTCACCACAATAGCACTGAAATGATAAGAGAATAATAACATAAATAACACTTTGAATCTGAAAGCAATGTTCATGGGCCTCTTCGAGGGGGAAACCTCCAGTTGAGTAGAGATCTATTACAATAATATCCAAGCTAGGGTTATCATACCCTCGACTCCTATTTATACTAAAAAGAAGCATCTAGAGGAAGATCCTTCTAGAAGTGGAAGCTTCTATTAGGTCTTCTTACATCCACCTTATTCTATTTTCTTAAAATACCTTATTAATATTGACCTTTATTACATCTGAATATATTGTTCTACCTATGTGCGGGTTAGGACCCTAACATCCTTCAGGAAAAAAATTAACAACTGGAAGGAGATCATGGATTATTCTGAGAATGGAGTACCACTGTTTAATGGTCAGAATTGTTTAAAGTATGAGATATGGAGCAGAAGGAAAAATTTATTTTTACAGGCACAGGGGTATTATATTTGGCCATCAATTGTTATAGGAAATGATAGTTCAAAAAGGGAAAAGAATGAAACCAAGAAGGTATTGAAGAAGAATAAAAATATAGAAATCGATTTCAACTAGGAAGGATTAACTAATCCGGTAAGAGAAAAGGTTGGCAAATGTTCATCAGCCAAAGAACTTTTGGATAAGTTACATGATATATATTCTTCACCCATCACAAATTCAGAAAATGTCGAAAAAGATGCAAGTACAGATCAAGAAGAAAGATGTTAACCATGTCAAAGAGATTCAAAAGATGAAGAGTACATAATCAACAGAAGTCTATTGTTTTTATTTAATTGTGAAAAACACAAACATATGGAAATGGAATGCCATGAAGGAAATAAGACAAAAAAATAATTGAAAAAGAATACAATTATGAAGCAGAATTGACCAGTTCTTTATATGAACTAAGAAAATAAAGAGAAGAAAAAAAGTCACTCAAGAAAGAATTGATGAAACAGAAGGAAAGTGTTCACATTTTTGAAGAATCCCAATAGGTCATCAAGAACTTAAGAACTCAGCTAGAAGCAGCTAGAAAGATCGAAGAAAATATTAAATATCAAAAATAGTATTTGGAAGCCAACATAGTAGCACAGAAGGAAGAAGCAGAAATGAGAGAGAAGATATTGACATATCATCTTAAGGAAAGAACTAATGATCTAAACCATCTTGAGTCAGATTTTGATCAAGAAGAGAAAGTACTTGAATAATAAATAATCACATTAAAAATTCATCTTGAAGAAACAAAGAGAACAAAAGAAGTCATGAAGTCTCAGATATTAAAGAAAGAAGAAGAGGATGAGAAGCTTGAAGAATAAGTTGTCACATTGAGAAGTAAAATCCTTGATCTCAACAAGAACGTTGAAGAGACAAAAACATCCACATCAATAATAGAGAATGAAAAGAATCACTCTAGGTTGCTAGAAAAGAAGAATGAATAAAAGAGCAAGAGTTATGTAGAAGTACTCAAAGGAAGGAATCATGGTCAATCAGAAACTAAGAAAAATAATAAAGATACATCTTCAAGAAGACCATCCATGTTCAAGACACAAAGAATATTCAATCATGATAATGATCAGTCAAGGAATAAATTTAGAAGGACTACACCACAAACAATATCATTCATTCCTAGGTATGTAAATTTCTTTTATGGTCATTGTTTTTATTGTACTTAATTTGGACATAAGGTTATAGATTGCAGGGATTATAAAAGAAATGTTCAATCAAGAAATGCCTATGTGACCCCACGTAGCATTGAATGTTACAAATGTCATAACTATGGACACATAGCTCATGATTGTAGAATCATGATCGATACTTCCATGAAATAGAACACTGATATCGGGTATAAGAAAGTATGGATAAGAAAACAGGAAGAACAGGTGAACAATTACCAAGTCCCAGAGATCGCAAGATTGACAATAAAACGAGATGAAGAAAAATATATAGAGAAAATGAAATATGTCAGATACAGAAAGGTTTGGAAAAGAAATGAAAGAAAAGAAGGACAGGTAAATAAGGAACATGTTCAAGAGATTGTACTTTCAGGTATTGTAGTAAAAGATGAATCCACAGACAGAAAGAAAGAAGTCAGAGCTCGAAAAGATGATGAATCTATCGATGAGGATGATGAATCCTCATCAGAGTAGGAATTTCTCTGATCCATATGGCTTAGAGAATCCCAGTAAGATGAATAATAGGCAGGTGGAGTCTATGCGGTAGCTGAGGCAAACCATAGAACCATCCTTCGAGCAACTTGCAGAATGTGAGTAGACATATTCAAAGAAATCAACTAGCAGAAGTACAATATGATAGATTAATCAGTTGTAGTAGTAAATACTTCATGATAGTACAGTGACATATGAGTCAAAATTATGGATAGTTGTGTAGCAAAGTCTTGGAAAGTATGGACAGAGATGGATTCGTAAGAACACTTAGCAGGTTTGCAAAGATATATGACAGTGGATGAGAGCATGGATTCATAGATTGGTTCAGAGAGTGGTTCATAGACAAAGGAACATTATCATAATGGATGCTAATTACACAAGAATATTTGAATGATTATTCTTGAATTGTTTTTATATATGTCAGTTGATTACACAAGGAAGCACCGATGGAAGATAACTCCAAATGGAAGTAGGTACAGGAAGGCTTATATTTTTTCTACTTTCTACACAATATCTTGCAAAGAAGTCAAGAAGAGAGAAACATAACCAAAAATATAGGTAGAATATCATTCAAATAAGTTGTCAGACAGAGAGGTAAGAATAGAGGTATGATTCCATGGGAAGAGATTCATTAGATGCATGATAGAGAGTTAGATGATTGGAGAGAGAGAATAAAGGAATGTGTTGGCACAGGGGCAAACCCAGGGTTCACTCTAATAGTGCACAAACAATCCCTAACTATTGGCCCTTTCAGCAACACCTACGAAGCAGATGAAGTATCACCCGAAGTAGCAATAGGGGGGGTTGCAAGACACTAGTGTCTACAACCAGAGGAAATGAAAAATGATTCTAGAAAAAAAGTGCAATATAATATAGAGATTCTTAACCGTATTATGTTTAGCTTCATGAAGTTAGTTATATCTCATTATCTTCAATATGAACAACAACGATGCATAATAGTATAACAGATAGCAAAGAACACAACATCAAGCACAAAGAACAACAAGATTTATGGGTTTCACCCTCTCCCTAGGGCCACGTCCACAAAACTGTGTTTCTTGATATAAAGGATAAAAACATATAGTTCTATCTATGCACTTAGCTTCAGATCCCTCTCTATCTCTCCTCTATATCTCCCCTCCCTATGCACCCAGCTGTAGGGTTGATCTTCACACCTAGCTGAAGATCCAAAATACAAGAATGCTCTACCACAAATTACCTCTATCTCTCAATATTTATATCACAAAACAAAACAACCCTCTCAACTCTTCTAGACCTTTATTTATACATGTCATGACTCATAGACAATCCTACACCAAATTCTAGGTGTCAAACCCTAGGTACCAAAACCATAGGTCCACATAACCCATATTTTAAGGGATTCACTAACTTGTTCTTCCTTCTTCTCTACGAGGTGCTCCACAACACCTATTAGTGTCCTCTTCCTCTTGTTGACCTGTCCATGATTCATATTCATTGTTGCTTTGTATTCCTAGATATTTTCTTCCAACGTCTTGCTTTCACTTACTCTTCTCCTTCTTTTCTTCTTCTTTAACCACTTCGACCCCTCCTCGGTTTGTGTGCCTTCCACGCAATTTCTACTTTGTCTTTCTTCTTCCTTAATTTTTTTTTGTCTTCCTTAATAAATAACCAAAGGCCAATAGGCCCCCAACACTCACCTGTGACTCGTCCCGAGTGTTTGCACTCTTTTCGTCGATGTGTGAGAAAAAAGTGAGTGCTTACATGCCTAGTTGGGCTCTTCTAGTCATGACAGCTGTATGGTAAAAGGTTAGAAAGAAAACAACTAAGCTATTAACAAGAATTAAACAAAAACTAAGTGAAACTATGAGCATTGAAATAAAAATAAAAACAAATGACAATGGACCAATATCACCAATGTATTAGCTGGTCTGATAGATGAAATCCAAAGATACACAAAGGAGAAAGAGCACTTGGGTCCCTTCCCTCTCCAATGGAAGGCTCTTGAGGCCCTCAACTGATTGCTCTCCTTACAAAGAAAAAGATAAAATGTGGGTGAAAGAACTCCAAGCTTATTCACACAAGAGAGGGGTGAATAGCTTATGAAATGAAACCTACAATGTGTATTGCCAAAGAAGGGGTCTCTAGCAATCTCAACAGCATAACAGTATGAAGAATTCCTTGAGAAAATGGTGGTCATTCATGGCTTTTTATAGCCAAGCATTGGGTTATTATGCAACCTCTTTTGAATGTGAA
>ML788169.1:87369-118298 GCA_009831015.1 Picea engelmannii | reverse complement strand
AGAAGTTATGATTGTTTTACCTGGAACACCTTCTTGAGACTAGTCAATAGGACTAGTCAGATACCCTATCTTACACAGGGTGTATCTACAAATTTAAGATGACCCAGAAGCTAAAATTTTTACCACAGATACATTACTAATTTATGTAATTGGCCTCCATAGTTCAGGGTCTGAAACATTATAGAAACTATTTTATAGAGAAAATTCCGCAATAACTCATTTCATGATGATTCCAGAACCCTATCATGTACAGGCTGTATCTATGAAAGTATAAGGCCTCAGGAGCTGAATTTTGAGCCCAACATACCTTGATCCATCTTCTAAATTTCCTCCAAGCCGTTCCTTCTAAAACATTGTAGAAAACAAGTTATAGAGAAAATTCCATGGTGTCTCATATGTAGCAGCTAAACCCCAAGACCTTGAGCTCTGATACCATATGTTAAGAACAAAACATCAATATAGCATAGAAAAACCTCAGGAAAAGTACTCAACGCCTTGAGAAAGAGATAATTTTAGATAATAAGACTCTTCAAGGGGGAAACCTCCTTTTACCCCACTTAAATGTTCAAAGTACAATATGATTCAAAATGCAAATGTCTCCTTGGTATATATAGGAGACTAGGAGGTATAATTACAACTAATGGCCTAAAGACGACATAAATAAAATAAAATTACTAATATAATATGCCCCAATTAAGGGGTAATAAATAACATTACTAATCTAATATGCCTCAATTAAGGGGTAATGAGCCAATATTAGGGCTTAACATTATAGGTAAGACAATTATAGATGGATAGTACATGTCATGCCATTTCTGTTGATATGTGGAACGTGTTAGTAACAATTCTTGTCCTGGGCTCAAGAGTTTTTAGGTCTGCAAGTTGCACGAGAATTGACCAAGCGCAGCACAAAAAAATCTCATTTCAGGCTTCCAAGAAAGTAAGCGGGCGAAATTATATTGTTGATGGTCTAGATTCATTCATAGGAGCATATCAACGGTCGACGAGAAATCGTAGTTAGCGGAGTTGCACCGAGATTAGCGCAATGGATAGCACCCATATTGCATGCAGGAAAGGATAACAGTCATTCATCCAAAGGAGGCGTGGTGCGATATCTAGTCACGCCAGCATTTCGACATTCGGGAGTTAGAAGGGTGAGGGTTCCATATCGTTCTAAATCTTGAAACCCCAAAACCCGAAGCACCGAAAGCGCCCAAAGTCAGGCCCGCAGTATCACAGAGCAGTCTCAGTCGTCCATTCAAGGGGACACCTGGTGCACGATTAGGCTCCTCGCTTTTTCTCCCTTCGTGACTCCGAAGCACAAGGAGCAACTCCTTCATATCCCCAAGAGGTGAAGTGCCAAGAGTGTCCAGGACCCGGCCCCACAATATCGCCGAGTGAGTTCAGGACCGTCAGATCTGAGAGGGACGCGTGGCGCCCCATTAAGCCATCTCTTCATTTCGCTCATCGTGACTGTGATAAGCAAGGATCAACTCCTTCCTATTCACGAACTCCGAAAGAACCTTTGAGAGTAAACGCAGGGTCACAGCCCATGGTCACTTGGGAAATAAAAGAGCTATGTAAGAGGGTAGAAAGGTATCGGGTTTATTCACAGAAGGGATCACCACGATCTCCAGGTTCCATCTGATTCAATCTCAATCCTAGTTCTTGATTGGAGTAAATGAAGGTGAGAGGGGGTGGTTGAAACCTCTCCTCACTCATTAAGTGTAAGGTATGGAGGATCTAGAAAGCTGTCTGCCCAAGAGGGTCCTGTGTACCGATTTTTTCCAAATAAGCCATCATGAGTCCTCGACTAGCCAGAGAGGATTGCACATGCTAAATCGGCACTTAATGGCTCAGTGACTCCCCTTGCAGGAGCCATGCGTAGTTAAGGTGGCGTCTGACGAAGAATATTCGTCTGAGTTTGATTGAAGGGACACCACACCTTGGATAACTGAGCACGCCTCTATTAGGCAAATTTTTCCGAGTATATAGACTCAGTATTTGTATTTTGTAAAGGATTGATGGTTGATCAAGGCTCCCGGTTGTAAAACTTTAATGAAGCACTGTTATTCTGGTTATGCATGGACTCTTGAGACTTCTTGCCTTATGAATGTCAATTTCTTTCATGTCTTTGTTTATACTGTGTTAGAGAAGCTCAGAATTGGAGGATCCAGTCGAGTTGTAACTGTTATAGGATGATGTAGGTTGGATCATTGTAATAGTTGCATTGTTTCTAATCGGTCCCTATGATTTTCTTAGTGCTGAACGACTTGGAATTAGAGGATCTAGTCAAGTCCCCTTTTCAGTTTCTCGAAGCTCTGAACCAAGAGGATCTTGCATTCAAAGTTTTTCTTCTACAAACTGTTGAAAGGCCTATTGCCTGAGGTAGTTTTCTCACTCCTCTCACCAAGTCTTCAACCTGCTCATCTTTAAATCAACTCACTGACTGAAGTTAGATCAAGACCTCCTTTGTTCCATACATACCAGACTCAGTTCCCGAGTTGGAGCGATACCTTATCGAGTCTCTACCCATTTGATCACCCATTAAATCTATTGTGACATAAAACTAATGGGCGTTGGGCTCTACTCCTGCAAGCAATCCAAGAGTGACTTCTGACGCTAACATTTCTGGTGCCGTTGCCGGGGATGAAGTTGAAAATTTTCCCTGGGATTAAATTACATTGAGCCTCTGATTCTAAAGGTGCATCAGGTATCAGAGCCTTTGAAGATTGCTACTGTGCACCTGGTGACTCCATTGTGAAGACTCCACTGTGGTGAACCTGCCGTGATAATTATGGCTTTCAGAGGCAAACACATGCGGTCCCATCCATAGCTGCCTCTATCTACACCTAAAACTGATCCGGAGGTGGTTCTCAGAAAGGAAAGGCCTCTGAAGAAGAAGCTTCCACTACCGAACCAGGTAATCCGCCATCTCCTTCTGTAGGAACTCCATTTTATCCTCCTCAATTTCTTAACAGACCTTTTTCTGAGGTTTCCCATTTCTTGAATTTTGGGAGTGTTCCTACTGATTTTTCCCCTCCTGGTCTGGGATTGGAGGTAGAAATCCTTGTCACTCCCCTCTCCTCTAAAGTTGTACTTTGGCATAGACCTAGGACCCCAGAAGAGTTCCCCGTTTCTATCTTTACCACTCCTCCTCTTGTTACTGTTACCACTCTTGCACAAAGAGGGGCATCTGCTGACTTGAGCTCGTTAGCCTTCTCCTTAAATCCCCTTTTGTTTCCCATTCCACTTCGAGACTCATTCCCAGTAGCCCCTTCGTGAACTCCTTCTCCTCCAAGTTCTCCTTCACCTAATATCCCTATGGCTAGCGTTAATCCCCCTCTAAATAGAATGGATGCCATAGTTTCTACCAAATATGCTCCCTTAATCCTACCCCATCCAATGAATCCTCTCCCTGCTGGAGATTACTTGAAGTATATGCCCAAGTTCACTGGGAAAGGGGACATAACTGCGAAAGAGCACCTGGCTTCTTTCTACAGTTATGCAGACAACCTGAACATTAAAAATGAAGATGTCTGGATGAGAGTCTTCATCCAGAGCCTGGATGGTGAGGTGAGGAAGTGGTTTAGAGGATTGGCCCCCGGATCTATTGCTGGTATAGAAGCTCTGGATAGTGCTTTCCTGAGGCAGTGGGGAGATAGGAAGGATTTCATGTATTACATGACAAAGTTCGGGCCTTTGAAGAATATGGAAGGAGAGTCTGTCTCTAACTTCTCCAAAATATTCAATAAGATGTATAATAAAATTCCTATTGAGATAAAACCCTCAGAAGCCTCGGCCAAGATTTCTTATGCTAGTGCGTTTGGTCCCGATTTTTGTCTTTTATTGAGAGAAAGAAGAGCCACCTCCTTAGCTCAAATGAAATATGTGTCCATAGAGGTGGAATCTAATGTATTAGCAGCTGATAGACTAAGGAACAAGGCCAACGCAGACAGGAGAAATTGAAGATCTAAAGCCTCAACTTCTAGCCCATCGGTGCCCCACCCTCAAGTGGATGAACTGACCAAGATGGTGAAGTCTCTGTCTGCAGAGATGGAGAGAATGAAGGTGGAGGGGAGGCAAGCATACAAGGGCCCTCAAAGCATCGAAAATAAAAGAGGCTTCAGGAAGCCAAACAATGTTGTTTCCTCGACTATGCAAAGAGAGAGGGGAAGAGACAGAGAAGACCAGAAAATTCAGTCCCCTTTCCAAAACAATTTTATGGCCAAGGAAGAAGAAGGGGAAACATGTGAGCTTGATCCTAAGATCCATTTCTTTGGAGACACTCCTCCTTTTCCTCATCTCACTCAATCAGCATATGTGGAGTCTCTCATGGACAGTCAGCTAAATGAACTGAGCAAGGAAAACAAGGCTAGTGGCAGCCAAGGCAGGTATGACCTGAGGTCCAAGAAAAGGACAGTAGCACCTGATGCTCATGAGAAGTTCACTAGAACAGATAAACCTACTAATGAAGTAGCAGACAGTCACAGAGGTAAGAAGACCCGACCCCTCTCTCCCATAGTCCAGAGTCATGTTCCCGAAATAAGAGAAATATCGAAGCTTACATCTTCTTTTAATTTCGAGTATGAAATTCAAAAGATCAGAATCCCTATGCCCTTGACCGAATTGATTAAACATGAAGGGTTCAAAAGACGCTTCTCTGAGATTTTACAGTCTGAGGTATCGTTCCTTCCCATAGACTCCATCAATTTGCAGGATGAAAAGCCTACAGTTATTCTAGGTCCTATGGTAGAAGACAAAAACAACTCATCCCCTCCCTTCTACACTTCCTTGAACATACATCACAAGGTACTGCACAACTTCTTGATGGATTCAGGGGCTTCTCACAACCCCATGCCCAAAACTTTCATGGAAGAGTTAGGGCTAGAAGTCACCCGATCCTACCATGACCTCTATTCCTTTGACTCCAGGAAAGTTCAATGTCTAGGAGTCATCAAAGACCTGGTCGTGAACTTGTTTCAATTGCCCATGAAAAGTGTGGTCATGGATGTTGTAGTGGTTGATGTCCCCCCTAAGTTTGGTATGTTGTTATCGATATCTTGTATAAAAATATTGGGGGGAACTCTGCAGATGGACCTAACCTATGCTATTATCCCAGTTTTTGGAGGAGAGCATAGGAGGCTATACAGAGAAGCCCAATTGGCCTATATAATCAGTGATGAAGCCAATCCTACCAACCATCCCATTTTTTCCTTGGACACTGATTTAGGATCCGATTTAATACAACTCACTCATGCTCCCGAGCCTCCTCTTAAACTCAGAAAGCAGCCCACCACTCCTCATGAATTTTCTCCCCCCATCTCCCCTGTCTGGAAAATGTTTTTTGATGGAGCCTCTTCCAGGGAAGGCGTTGGTGCTGGGGTATTTTTTGTATCACCTGCTCAGGAAACCATGTCTCTTTCATACAAGATAGAATTTGAAGCTACTAACAATGTGGCAGAATATGAAGCTCTTTTTCTAGGATTAAGAGTTGTAAAGGAAATGGGAATTCAGGAGGTAGCAGTGTTTGGAGATGCAAAGTTGGTGGTCCAACAGATCAGAAACGCTTATCAGGCTAAGCATCCTTGACTCTAGAGTTACAGAAATGAGGTATGGGACCTAATTGAAGGTTTCTTCTCAACATTTAACATTTCTTTCAACCCAAGAGAGAATAACATGGTGGAAGATTCCTTGGCTACATTAGCAACCAATTTCATAGTGCCCTTGCCACCCAAATTCAGATACGATGTAGAAGTAAAATACAAGCCCTCCATACCTGACAATGTCAAACATTGGAAAGTGTTTGAGGATGATCTTGAGGTCAAAATATTCTTGGAGACTGTTGAAGAATTTTTAGAGATGCATATTGCTCTGTCTTTGAAGAAAAGCTTGATGGGGGTAATCTTCTGAATAAGATTGCAGAGTGTAACATGGTGCAGCTGCCCAGCAATCATATTCCAAGGGGACTGGTTCCTTTGGAAAGGATTTTTGATAGAAATGATGTGGCATTAAAAGGGGAAATATCAGAATATGACGCTGATACAACTCAGTGCAACATTGGCACTGAGAATGAACCCAATTTTGTCAAATTGTCAAGAAGCCTGACAATGGAATAGAGGGCTGAATACGTTGGACTATTGAGAGAATTTGTTGATGTTTTCGCCTGGACCTATGGATATCTCAAAACATATGACACTTTTGTCATCGAGAATAAAATCCCGTTGAAAAGGGAAGCAAAACCATTTAGGAAGAAACTAAGATAGATCAATCCTATTTTGTTGCCTATCATGGAGAGGGAAGTGAAGAAGCTACTACAGGCCCAGATCATTGTACCACTGAGATACTCAGAGTGGGTGGCCAACTTGGTACCAGTAAGGAAAAAGAATGGAGAAATCAGACTCTGTGTAGACTTCAGAAACCTGAAAAGGAGCTCACGGAAGGATAACTACCCCTTACCAAAGATAGAACATATATTGCAGAAGGTAACAGGAGCATCCAGGATGTCCATGATCGATGGCTTCTCTGGCTACAATCAAATCTCTGTTCTTCCTGAGGATAGGGAAAAGATGGCATTTACCACTCCATGGGGCACATTCATGTATGCCAAAATGCCTTTTGGATTGATGAATGCAGGGGCAACATTTCAACGTGCCATGGAAATAGATTTCATTGGGGAAAAGGATAAGTTTGTGGTCATCTATCTGGATGACATAATAGTATTTTCAAAATCTGATAAAGAACATTGTTGTCATCTTAGGATGGTTTTCCTGAAATGCAAGAGTTTTGGCATTTCATTAAATCCCAAGAAATATATGTTCACCATGCAGGAGGGAAAGTTACTAGGCCACATAGTATCAGCGGAAGGAGTCAGGATCAATCCTAACAGAGTTGAGGAAATACAAGCCTTATCAATCCCAAGATCCAGGAAGGCTGTCCAATCTTTCCCTGGTAAGATTAATTTTCTGAGGAGGTTTGTTTCTAACTTTGTTGAGGAGGTAAAACTTATAACAACCATGTTAAGGAAAGGAAATGAAGCAAGGTGGACTTCTGAATTGTGAAATTCCTTTGAGAAAATAAAGAAGGCCCTTACTGAAGCTCCTGTGATTATCAATCCCGATTACTCAAAGGATTTCCTTATTTTCTCCTTTGCCTCACCTGAAACGGTGGTTGTTGTTTTATTACAGATAAACGAGGTTGGGCTAGAGAATCCTATTGCCTATTTCATCCAAGCATTGAGGGATGTCAAAGTCAGGTATGATACTATGGAGAAGTAGGCCTATGCCCTGGTAAAGGCTCTCAAGGCCTTCAGAACCTATGTCTTGCAGTCAAAAATCATTTCCTATGTCCCCTCAACTACTGTCAAAGACATTCTTATTCAGCCTGACATAGACGGGAGGAGGTGTAAGTGGATAGCCAAGATTCTAGAATTTGACCTGGAAATAAATCCTACCAAATTGATCAAAGGTCAAGGTTTATCCAAGTTGTTGGCTGAAGCAAATTGCCTAGCTTTAGGGGTAAGTTTCATCAACGAATATTCAGGAATTCAGTGGGATCAACTATCTGAAATAGACCCTCAAAGGGATCCCCCATTGGCTCAATGTCCCTGGTATAAGGATGTCATATATTTTCTACAAGAGTTGCGGCCTCCAGACGGCCTGCAAAGAAACAAGGCAAAAGATCTGAAGCTCAAAGCAATCAAGTACTGCCTTATCGATCAAGTTTTATATTGGAAATACCCCCGAGGGTTTCTTTTGAAATGTGTAGATCCGCAAGAGGCTGACAGGATCATGGTTGAATTTCACAATGGCCTATGTGGATGGCACCATTTCTGGAAAACCACAGCCTACAAAATCCTCACGGCTGGATACTACTGGCCCACCGTATTCTCTGACGTCTGCAGAAGGGTCAGAGCCTACATCAAATTTCAAAGATTTGTAGGAAAAAAATAGCTCAAGTCTTTGTTGTTAAATCTTGTGGTTGTTTCAGGACCTTTCTAGCAGTGGGGCCTAGATTTCATTGGAGAAATTCACCCCACTTCTAGTGGGCAACATAGATGGATCCCGACTGCTACAGATTTCTTTACCAAGTGGATTGAAGCTATCCCCACTAGGAGTGCTTCCCATAAGGTAATCATTGGATTCCTGGAGGACCTCATCACAAGATTCGGTTTCCCAAGTAATATTTTCACTGATAATGCAACCTCTTTCAGGGCTGAGCCCTTAGCCAAGTTCTGTGAGAAATTTTGGATCAAACTAATTCACTCCACCCCATACTATCCCCAGGGCAATGGTTTAGTAGAGTCCTCCAACAAAATCCTGATAAGGATCATCAAAAGACTATTGAAAGAAAAAAAAAAGGCCTGGCATTCAAGATTGAAATTTTCTCTATGGGTTGATCGAGTGACCACGAAGTGATCTCTAGGTATCTCTCCTTTCCAATTAGTGTATGGAGCAGAGGCTATTTTTCCTTCCCATTTAGCCATTCCTGTAGCAAAATTCCTCTAGGATCATCGAGGGGAGCCTGATGATGTAATCAGACGAATTCATCGTCTAGTGGAAGTCCAGCAGGCCAGGGAGTAGGTAATGGGCATAATTTAGGACCATCAACAAAGGATCAAGCAGGTTTTTGATAATAAGGCCAAGAAGGAAGAGTTTCAGATAGGAGACCTGGTACTGAAATGGGATGCTCCTAAACAAGATAAAGGAAAGCACGGAAAATTCGAAGCCCTGTGGATCAGGCCTTTCAAAGTCTCCGAACTATTCGCGAATAACACCTACAGATTACAGGATTTGAAGGATCAAGAAGCTTTCAATGGCCCTGTGCATGGGCATTTCCTAAAAATATTTTTATCTTGATACGCACATGGCTCTTTCACGGTTGTAAATATTGTTTTTATTTCCGTCTTTAAGTTTTAAATAAATTACTCCATAGCCCAATAGCAAGGCACTGGAACTGCAAAATGAGTCCTTAGAGCATCACAAGGATGACTCTATCCCCCATGGAGCCTAATGTTAGTAACAATTCTTGTCCTGGGCACAAGATTTTTCATGTCTACAAGTTGCACGAGAAGCACCCAAGCGCAACACGAAAAAATCTCGTTTCAGGCTTCCAAGCAAGTAAGCGGGAAAAATTATATTGTCGATGGTCCAGATTCATCCATAGGAGAAGATCGATGGTCGACGAGAAATCACGGTTAGAGGAGTTGCGTCGATATTAGCACGATGGATAGCGCCCATATTGCATGCAGGAAAGGATAGCAGTCGTCCATCCAAAGGACGCATGGTGCGAGATCTAGTCACGTCGGCATTTCGAAATTCGGGAGTTCGAAGGGTGAGGGTTCCATATCGTTTTACATCTTGAAACCCTGAACCCTGAAGCACCGAAAGCACCCAAAGTCGGGCCCGCAGTATCATGGAGCAGTCTCAACCATCCATTCAAGGGGACACCTGGTGCGCGATTAGGCTCCTCGGCCTTTCACCCATCGCGACTCCGAAGCACAAGGAGCAGCTCCTTCATATCCCCAAGACGCGAAGTGCTAAGAACGTCTAGGAATCGGGCCCACAGTATCGCCGAGTGAGTTCAGGACCATTAGATATGAGAGGGATGCGTGGCACCCCATTAATCCATCTCTTTGTTTCTCTCATCGCGACTGTGATAAGCAAGGATCAACTCCTTCCTATTCACGAACGCCAAAAGCGCCTTTGAGAGTAAACGTAGGGTCACAGCCCATGGTCACTTGGGAAATAAAAGAGTTGTGCAAGAGGGGCCAAAGGCGTCGGGTTTAGTAACAGAAGGGATCACCACGATCTCCAGGTGCCATCTGATTCAATCTCAATCCTAGTTCTCGATTGGAGTAAATGAAGGTGAGAGGGGCTGGTTGAAACCTCTCCTCATTCATTAAGTGTAAGGTATGAAGGATCTGGCAAGCTGTCTTCCCGAGAGGGTCCTATGTACCAATTGTTTCCAAAGAAGCCATGCCGAGTCCTCGACTAACCAGAGAGGTCTGCACATGATAACTTGGCACTTAATGGATTAGCTACTCCCCTTGCAGGAGCCATGCACAGTTAAGGTGGCGTATGACAAAGAATATCCGTCTGAGTTTGATTGAAGGGACACCACGCCTTGGATAACTGAGCACGCCTCTGTTAGGCAAATTTTTCTGAGTATATAGACTCAGTCTTTGTATTTTGTAAAGGATCGATGGTTGAGCAAGGCTCCTGGTTGTAAAACTTTAATGAAGCATTGTTATTCTGGTTATGCATGGACTCTTGAGACTTCTTGCCTTATGAATGTCAGTTTCTTTCACGTCTTTTTTTATACTGTGTTAGAGCAGCTCGGAATTGGAGGATCCATTCGAGTTGTAACTATTATAGGATGATGTAGGTTGGATCATTGTAACAGTTACATTGTTTCTAATCGGTCCCTGTGATTTTCTTAGAGTTGAACGACTTGGAATTGGAGGATCTAGTCAAGTCCCCTTTTCAGTTTCTCGAAGCCCTGAACCAAGAGGATCTTGCATTCAGATTTTTTCTTCTACAAACTGCTGAAAGGCCTATTGCCTGAGGTAGTTTGCTCACTCCTCTCACCAAGTCTTCAACCTGCTCATCTTTAAATCAACTCACTGACTAAAGTTAGATCAAGACCTCCTTTGTTCCTTACATACCGGACTCAGTTCCCGAGTTGGAGTGATACCTTCCCAAGTCTCTACCCATTTGATCACCCATTAAAACTATTGTGATATAAAACTGATGGGCGTTGGGCTCTGCTCCTACAAGCAATCCAGGAGTGACTTCTGATGCTAACAGAGCGTCGCATAACTCTTCATGGTTAGATATTTATGGCCTTGTGAAGTTGGAGAACGCCCATGAGTTATCTAGAAGACCCTAGATGGTCAAAGAAGTCAAATTACTCTAGAAACTCCTAGAAGAAGTTGACTAGTCAAAGTGGGTGAAACTAGGAGTTAATCATGGGTATAGTTGTTGCATTAAGAAAACAATTAAAAATAAATTAGTTTCAACAAGAAATTGTGGGTTTGGTAATTATGGTAAAATAGTTGTAATGAGAAGATTGAATAGTCAGTGTGGTTGACCAAGAAATAAATTAAATAATAAAGTGGTTGCAACAAGAAGTTAGTTAAGGGAAAAGAAGCTATGAATTGAATAATTATATAAAGTTAGCTGTAAAAATAATTTTTGATTAAAGAGAAATTATTTAAATAATAAAGTAATCAAAGTGGTTAAGTGGACAAAGTGGCTAAGTTGACAAAGCTGGTTAAGTGGAAAAAGTGACTAAGTGGACAAAATGGTTAAGTGGACAAAGTGGCTAAGTGGAAAAAGTTGGTTAAGTGGACAAAGTGGCTAAGTGGACAAAATGGTTAAGTGGACAAAGTGGCTAAGTGGACAAAGTTGGTTAAGTGGACAAAGTGGCTAAGTGGACAAAGTGGTTAAGTGGATACTTCTAGAGGAAGCTACTTGGAGAGTATAAATAAGAGAAAAAGGGTCTCCCATTTGTATCCATTGAGCATATTGAATATCTACAAGTGGCTGAGGTAACCAAAGGATATATAAGGATAATTTTGTAGGGAAGGTGAAGTAAACAAGGCCGAAATTCAAGGGAGGATAAAGTATTTTGATGATGCTTTCTAAGGTATGTTATTTACAGGTCATCTCACCATTTTCACAATAACATTTTTTCTACGATGATTCAGACAACGTAATATGGAGGCCATTGATAAAACATATCCAAGTAATTGTGATAAAAAAATTCTCTTGTGGGTCGTTGTATTTTTGGAGTTACACTCCGTGGAAAATAGGGTTTGTGGCTAGTCTTGAAACTAGTCTAAAACAGGTGTTCTAGGTAAAAACATCATAACTTCTTCATAACAGATCCAAATTCAGTAAGACCAAATGTATTGGTTAGAGTAAAGAATGTAGTATTATGTGCACCATTTTTAGATCGATAAACAAATATTCTGTGTGGGGCATTCTCTACAATTTATCTCTCTAGAATAATCCATAGTTCAACAAGGTATGTCATTGTTTCTATAAATCCTTTTCTGGGAGGTTTCAAGTAGTGAAATCTGGAGGAATTGCATTAAATACAATGAAGAACATTTTGTACTATTTTTATATCTTTATTCATTACAAGTACATAGTTATCATTATTTCAAGTTAGGTTTGTTGACTAATCCAAAATTAGTCATGTGAGACTAAAGTAAAGTTTGATGAAAATGATAGTCTTTTGTTGTTAAAGTTAAGGAAGGTTTGTAGGTATGTGATCATATACACCAGGGATATTACATAGTTACAAATCATATTTGGATGATGAAATTGATGAGGGATTTTTGGTTGAGGTATGTTACATATAGAGATTGTATAATAGTGAGGTTGTGGCACATGGTTTGATGTAATGGTTTATGGTATTGGGTTTATGGATAGAGTGATGAATTGTTAGATAAATTTTGATGGTTATATTTGTTGGATTACTGAGAGGGGGGGTGAATTAGTAATGGAGAAGTCTAATCATTTTTAACCATATAATGCAAGTGTTATATCAACATAACATTATCATCCAAAATTTGTAGAGTAAATAAAAAATGAACAAATGAACAATCATACACACACACAATACAACAAGGTTTTTACGTGGAAACCCAAAGCGGGAGAAAACTACATAATGATTTTTCTTACATGTCTTGAAGAATTATATTTATTGGAAGCACCAAATTTCTTTGTTTTCTAGCTGCAATTGAAAGGAGGATCCAACCCCCTAGTTTCTCAGGATACAACCTGAGGGAATCTCCAACTCCTTGATTCTATGGCTACAACCAAAAGGAGGATACAACCCCCTATGTTCTCTGGCTACAACCAGAAGGTATCTACAACCACCTGTCCTTGCCTCATCTAACCTCCCTGACGTTTAAGTAGAATGATGGAACCGTTGTCACACTATCACTGTGAGATATATTGTTGTAAACTTGTACCAATAAACCTACACCAAAAAACATGTACCAATAACCTGAACCATGTATCAACCATGCATCAATCTGTACCTCAACCTATACCCTAAACAAGTGCATCAACCATGCACCAATCTTAGAAAGCATCATCGAAAGAATTTATCCTCCCTTGAATTTCGGCCTTCTTTACTTCACTTTCCCTTTGAAATTTGGCTTAGATATCCTTTGGTTACCTCAGTCACCTGTAGATATTCAATATGCTCAAGTGTGATTAAAATGGGAGAGCCTTGTCTCTTATTTATACTCTCCAAGTAGCTTCCTTAGAAGCATCTTCTAGGCCACTTTGTCCACATAGTCACCTATGTCCAACTTTTCCCAATTTTCCACTTGTCTGTGTATCCAATAGCCAATTGACCACTTAACCCATTTTCCTCATTTTAGGGTTAACCTTCTTATAACCACTTTCCATAATTAGAAAGTTCTCTATTTAGTTTATTATTTAAATAATCCTCCTTGACTTTGTCACTTCACTTTATTRTTTAAATAATCCTCTTTGATTTTGTCACTTCACTTTATTATTTAAATAATCCTCTTTGACTTTGTCACTTCACTTTATTATTTAAATAATCCTCTTTGACTTTGTCACTTCATAAATAATTTCTTCTTTGCAAGCACTTTGACTTCTTTGACTTTTTTGGGTTTCAAGCCAATCATATGAGGGTCCTTCAACTTCGTAAGGCCGTAACTCTCAAACCGTGAGGAGTTATGTGACGTTCTACATACCACCGAAAATGGCATGACATGTACTATCCATCTAGAATAGTCTTACCTGTAAATATATCAAAACTTATACATCAAACAAACTTGGGTCCATTACCCAAACCTTTGTGTTACCAAAATTTTCTCCTGGACTTTCTTCAAGGGTTGACATCAATGACAACCAACCTTATTAATCAACAATCTCCCCCTTTGGCATTGATGGCAACACTTTGATGCAATACTGACTTCATATCACTCATGCTCCCCCTGGAACCATGCCTGCATCTCTGTGACCAATGCTCCCCCTGGAGCCATGCCTTTGTCCTCTACATCTGATAATTCTCTCCCCCTTTGTCATTAATGGCAAAGGTATATTTCCATTCGGGGTTTCTCCCTCTAACTGACTCGTCTGATCTCCCAACCTGAACTGTCCTCTTTATGGTTCTTCCTCATGTACATCTAAGACATATAAGATAAGCATTCAAAATAATTCATTTTGGAGTAGAAATAACTACGAGTCTCTAACGAAGATACTCAAAGTCTTCTCATGGAAGCAGTTTTGTAAATATGTTTTCCACTTGTTCTTTTGTTCCCACATAATCAACTCTAATGTTCTTTTCTGCAACCTGTTCTTGTAGAAGGTGATACTTGATTGGAATGTGCTTCCTCTTGGAGTGCATCACTAGGTTCTTTGAGATATTGATGGTGCTTGTATTATCACAATAGACTGGAATGGGCTCATCAAAATTGACTTGTATATATGTTAGAGTTTGTTTCATCCATAGAACCTGTGTACAACATGTTGTTGCTGCAATATACTCTTCCTCAGATGTAGATAAAGATACTGATATTTTTTTCTTGCTTAGCCATGATACTAAACACTCACCCAAGAAGAACGTTTCTCCATTGTTGCTTCATTGGTCATCAGTGCAACCTGCCCAATCTGCATCTATTTAGGAAATAAGTGATAGATGCTTTCCTTTTGGATACCATAATCCAAACTCTTTTGTTCCTTTTAGATATCTGAAAAACCTCTTCACTACTAATATATGTGATTCCATTGGTGTTTCTTGAAATCATGCCACTTGTCCAACTGCCTGCATTGCATCTATTCTGGATGTTGTCACATATAGTAGGCTACCAATAATTGGCATGTATTGCCTCTAATCTATAGACTTTGAATCACCATATTTTCTCAACTTGCAACTGGTTTGCATGGGAGTGATAATTGGTTTGCAATGTTCCATTCCAAACCTCTTTAGCATTTCTCTGATATACTTGGTTTGAGAAATAAAAATTCCTTGGTTTCTTTGACATATATGAATACCCAGAAATAAGGATAGTTCTCCAAGTAATGACATTTCAAATTCATTCTGCATGTCCTTTGCAAATTTGTGGCTTAACCTGTCATCAGTACTTCCAAAAATAATATAATCAACATAAAATTCAATTAATAAAGTACTATCTTGAGTTACCTTGATCTAGAGGTTGTTGTCTACACTTCCTTTTTTGAACCTTGTCTGTTGTAGATATTTATCTAGACTAGAGTACCATGCTCTAGGAGCCTGTTTTAGACCATACAAGACCTTCTTTAATTTACACACATAATTTGCGTTCTCGGACAACTGAAATCCTTCTGATTGTTCAATGTAGACTTCTTCTTCAAGTTCCCCATTTAGAAAAGGTGATTTTACATCCATGTGATACACTTTGATATTTTTGGAACATGCATAAGCTAAAAGAAATCGGATTTCTTCCATTCTGGAAACAGGGAAAAATGTCTCTTCAAGGTCGATTCCTTCAACCTGTGCATATCCTTTACATACCAATATAGTTTTTTTCCTTGTAACCTGTCCATATTCATTCAATTTATTCTTGTATACCCACTTTGTGATGATCACGTTCTTATCCTTTGGTCTTGGAACCAATTCCCAAGTGTCATTTTTCTCTATTTCATCCAATTCTTCATCCATGGTCGTATTCCAAAATTCATCTATTGGCATGCTTTACAGGAAGAGTGTGCTTGTCATTGATGGAAAGAACACCAATGACAATGGAAAACAAGAAATCAATGATGAAATTTCGAAGATTCAGACTTCAGAGGATATGAAAGTAGTGCACAGATCCACAATTCGGCTAAGTGTTGAAGTGACTCTTTAAGAAGTCGAGAGAGAAGAAGATGAGAAATATCAGAAGAGATAGTTCTTTCCAGAAGTGCATACAAGGTCCAAGAGACAGACTCACAGGAGGAGCAAAGTTTGAGACCCTTGAACATCTAGAAAACATTCTAAGTCATAGAGATCAGAAGCTCGAGAGGAAGAGCGATAATGGTCGTTGGATCACCGATCCATAGGACCAACAACTGTCCGATCAAATCAATGTAAGTGAGCCTTAGTGCTTTGCACATGCAGGTGAGGGAACTTGCCAAAGTTCTAAAGTCCCGAAGTAATTTGAGATCATTCATCACCAGGAGGATAATCTTGTTCGTTGATCCTCGAGAGATACGTTTCAGGAAACCGTGAGTTCAGGAGGGTGAAAATTTTGATATTTGAAATCCCCGAAGCCCGAAAAGTCGGAGAGCCAAAGTAAATTTCAACTGTCAGATACAGAGGGATACGTGGTGATGGATCGTGAGCTCCAGAGAAATAACTTCGAGATGTTTAATTTTGATATTTGAAATACCCAAAACCCAGAGAGCAGAAGAGCCGAAATAAATTCTCAACTGCAATATCATCCGAAGTAGATCTCAGTCCTTAGATCATTCGAAGAACATCTCAAGAATTAGATCATCCAAAGTGAATCTGAGTTGTCTGATCCAAAAAATACATGGCGTAAACTTGTGGACTCTGGGTAAAGATCCGAAGTAAGCCTCAACCCTCTGATTCAAGGACATGTGGTAGACCATGTCAGCAAGGACATGTGGCAGACCATGTCAGCAAGGACATGTGGCATACCATGTCAGCAGGGATATGTGGAAGACCACATCATCAAGTGACACGTCGAAACTACTTGGCCCATGCCAAGTCAAGAAGTGATGTGTGTAATGTTACGACACTCTGAGATTTTTACTTCGAGAGTTTTACCACCAGAAGATGCCCTAAATCCCAAAGTCCTGAATGTCGAAGTCCCAAAGTGGATATGAGTTGGCTGATCTCAAGATCACTTCGGGTGCATTCTCAACAGTTTATCTAGTACAGTGGAAGGACAGTGTAAGTGGAAGTGTTAATCGACAGCAAGCGGTCTCCACCGCCTATGACTTATTTAGTAGGTGACCACTCCGAAGGAGAATGAAGCAGCGATCAGCCTAAAGTCTTGAAGGGCTGAAGTCACTTATGATCGTTGATAGTGCAGGAGGGTATGTGTCAATAGATCATTGACTCTGGGTGAAACTACTCCGGTAAAACGAGAAGGAGAAAGGTTTGAAATTGTCAAAGGCCAAAGTCCCGGAGCAGAGGAGAGTCATTGGATTAAGGAGGATAGGTGTCTTCATATCATCAACTCAGGAAGTTTGACATACAGAATAAACAAGATTTTGAGAATTGAAAGTCCCGAAGGCTAGACTTATGGAGGAGATCCTAATCGTAGATTCAGAGAGACAAGTGTCAATAGATCTTCCACTTCGGAAGATTTTCATATGGGAAAAGAGAGATTTGAGAGTTGAAACTCTCGAAGATCGAAAGGCTAGAATCAATCGTATTCATTGATTTGGAAGGAAGCTATGTGTCAATGGATCATGGAGATCTGGGATCACGCATGGAAGGAGGAAAGGAAGGAAGATACCCGTCATTGATCGAGTGGCATTGCCAAGGGATTGGAGATCAACGATCATGCTAAATTGTGGGGTCAGAAAATGCTTGGGTCTTAAATTTTCTTGAGCAGGCCTCAATCGAAACCATGGTTTTGGAGAAAGGACACATGGAGGCTCGAGTTAAATTGTGGGGAGAAACATAGTTTGATCCAAACCACCTTTGGACGCACCCGCAATCGTGTGGTCACGTGAGATCATCGCCCAAGGTCATATAAAAAAAAGGGAGCTAGCACTCGCTAGACCAAGATCTCAAAGCGCCTTTTGAATAGACATATGGAAAACATTGGTGGTCATGTGAAGGAAGGGGCTTAGAAGCCAAAGAAGCCAAAAAAAAATGATTGTAACTATGAGAGAAGACGAAGAATTGCGACTGCCAGAGAAGCCAAAGAATATCAGGATAACGACTGCTAGTGATGAATAGGTTTAGGATAACTACCAGAGAAGCCAAAGAATATTTGGATAACGACCAATGATAATGAATAGATACAACATAACCACTAGGGAAGACGAAGAGTTCGAATGATGATCAGGCAAAGGACTCAACGTGAGAAAGATATGCAAAACAGAGAAGATAGTGTGATTTATTTTTCGATAGTTATGCATGTGGGTAGGAGGAGATGTAGTTTAGTACCTGAAGTGGATATCAGTAGCATAGTGAAGAGCATGCAGATGCAACACAGAGCATAAAAGGTAGAAGAGAAGTTGAAAATCATGCGGTTGTGAGTGCAGGAGGAAAAAGAAGAGAGCATAGAAGCAGAAATATGCAGAAGAGGAACATAGGATAGAAGATAAATAAGGCAGAGGAGACATAGATTTATATCAGACCATATCAGATACAGTGCAAGTAATTAAAAGTTTTGCAAGATTCAATCAGGGTGGTAGGGTGGTGCTAGGGAGGATTATAGTCCTCTAAATTATAGTTGGTGCTAGAAGATATTATGGGAGTTGGTTCTTCCATCTAGTTGGTGCTAGAGAAACCTGGGAGTTGGTGTTTCAATCTAGTTGGTGCTAGAGAAACCTAGGATTTGGTGCCTCCATCTAGTTGGTGCTAGATAAACCTGGGAGTTGGTGCTTCCATCTAGTTGGAGCTACATAAATCTAAGAGTTGGTGCTCTCTGCAAGTTGTAGCTTGCTATCAGATGTTGTAGCCTCATATTTGAGTTGGAGCTCAAAGACTGTGATGTACATGAAAGTTGGAGCTTGATTGACATCCTAAGAAGAAGAGGTTTTCACCCTTTATGGGTTTCCTCATGAAAATCAGTGTCTCTGTGTATTTTGTGTGATTGATCAAATATTGTATATTTGTGCATGTTAAGTTATCAGCAACACATTAAATAATAATCTAGAAAGAATCAGAGAATAACAGGAAAAGTTTCAAGTTTATATACATAACTGATTCACCCCCCCCCCCTCTCAGTTATATTTCCAACAATTGGTATCAGAGTCAGTCCATTTGATGAAAGGTAGATCCATAAGCTTGAACATGACTAGTCACGAAGGAAGTTCAACTAATAGAGTCCCTTTGTTTGATGGAACAAACTTTGCCTTCTGGAAAATAAGGATGAGAAAATATTTAATGTCTTTGGGTGCTGATGTTTTTGATGTCGTTGAAATTGGATATGTGAATCATGTAGTGTTGGCCTCAAAAGATGATAAGTTGGAGTTTAGATTTAATGAAAAAGCAATGGATTCCATCCTCGGTGGACTTGCAGAAGCCAATTTTGTCAAAATCATGCACTATGATTCAACAAAATTTATGTGGGACATGTTGATAAGTAGTTATGAAGGTAATGAAAAGGTAAAAGGCACAAAACTTCAAACTCACAGAATAAAATTTGAGAAGTTAAAGATGGATGAAGACGAAACTATCAGTAAGTACTTCTTACGTATAGAAGAACATGTCAACACTATGAAAGGTCTAGGTGAAACGATAGATGAATCTTTTCTAGTCCAGAAAATATTAAGATCTCTTCCTGATAGATTTAACTCAAAGGTCTCTACAATAGAGGAAATAACTGATCTCAAAACGTTGACACTAAATCAACTTCTGGGAACCATAAATGCTTATGAAATGAGAATCACCAAAGGTATATCCACTACAAGAGAGGCATCCTTTAAAGTAGAGAAATACACAGACTTCGATATAGATGAGATTGAGGAAAAATTTGTGAGAAGGTTAAAGAAAGGATCAGGAAAATACCAAGGCAAGCTACCATTTAAATTTTTCAACTGTGGTAAGATAGCTCATTTTTCATATAAGTTTCCTCACAAGAAAAAAGACCAGAACTCTGATGATGAAAAGAAATACAAATTTAACAAAAATAGTAAAAAGAAAAGTTTGTGTGAAAATAATGATGACTCCTCAGAAGACATAGATAGAAATTCGTCTTGTGAAGATAAATTGAATGATTTTATGATTATGGCCATAGGATACCTTGATGATGAATACACAAGAGGTGACATGAATGATGAAGAAGTCGTGTTTGATGTGGAAGGTGAATTAATCAGTGCTTTATAAGATATTGACAGACTCGAACTTAAGAAGAGAAAACAAAAATAGTTGTTGCTGCAGTTTGAAAAGAATGGTAAAGAACCAAGAGAAGATTTTGTTTTGTTAAAAGTAGAATTAGAAGAAGCAAATAAAATAGAGGATATTCTAAAACAACAATTAGCGGAGAAGAAGGTAATATGTGAAGCTCTGGAAGAAGAAGTAGTGAAAACTAGAAAAGAGTTGGAGAAGTTTCAAGCCTTGTATCACCAAAATCTGTCAAGTATCAAAGCCTCAAAAGGACTAGCCACCATTCTAAATCAGCAAAGGAATCCAAAGTTGAAAAATGGTTTGGGTTATGAAGAGGGATCAAGTAGTGGTTAGCCAAGAAACAAAGAATCCATCAATTTTTTCAAATGTACAACCATTGACAACAACAAACCTGCATAAAAAATGGAAGATAATCAACTTCCAAGGAGGAGTGAAGAAAAAGGTGCCAGAATTGAATCTGTAGAACAAAGAAATAATACACCCTTTGCTCAAGGAAATCATCAGCATGGAAGAAATCAACCTGCTCAAAGAAGACAACCATTTTCTAGGTACACAGATCTTTTCTATGGATATTGTTTCTACTGTTCTAACTTTGGCCACAAAGCTGTAAATTGTTCCTTAAGATTTAGACATGAGAAATCAAGACACCCAAGGAATAAATATCTTCCACAACAAAGAATGAGACAACCAAGTAACAAACAACCACAGACTGCAAATCATGTGATGGTTGGGAAAAATACATATATTAATGATAACAATCATTATGATCCTTTAGTTAATGAACTAGAATGTTACATCTGCCATAATTATGGACATAAAGATGGAGATTGTTGCCTAAAGAACTATAAGCTAGAGTCAAATAACAAAGATGAAAATGTCAAGGTTTGGAAGAAGAAAGAAGACAACAAGTGTGTATTAGTTTTTTCAGCTCAAATACAAAAGAACCCCTGGTATATTGACAGTGGGTGTTCCAGTCATATCACAGGTGAAAAAAGTAAGTTCCTATCACTCAAAGAAAGTAAATCAGGAAATGTGAGTTTTGGAAATGATGCTCCAGGAAAGATCAGAGGTAAAGGTATCGTAAGCTTAAGTAATGGAAGAGGCAAAGCTAAAGATGTACTATTTGTTGATGGATTAACACATAATCTTCTTAGTGTCAGTCAAGTGTGTGACAGAGGATGTGAAGTCACTTTCACTGCCAAGGATTGTAAAATAAAAATAGTGAACACAGGAGAGTTGATTGCAAAAGGGGTTAGAACTGAAAACAATGTCTATGTTCTGAAGGAAGATAAGGAGGAATGTCATTTAAACAAATTTGATGGTAGAGCTGATGAAGATATCTTCTTAGGATATTCAATGAACAGTAAAGGATATAGATGCTTCAACAAAATAATGCATAAATTAGTAGATTGTATTGATGTTCGAATTGATGAAGAAGCTCCAGTAAAAGATCAATAGAGAATAAGCACCAAGTAAGATGAAGAAGATGATGAGAATAATGAAGATGAAGAACAACATCTCATCCAGACATAATGAATGTTGTTGGAATGGTAGGAAGGTATCAATATGCACCTAAACAGAGTCACTTGATAGTTGTTTAAAGAATTTTCAGATACTTGAAAGGAACAATGAACTATGGCCTATGGTATCCTAGGAATCAAAATTTTCAATTATCAGTCTATTTAGATGTTCATTGGGCTAACTACATGGATGAAATAAAAAGAACAAGTGGAGGTGCATTCTTCTTAAGAGATTCTCTTGTAGCATTGTTGAGAAAGAAGCAAGGTTTTGTTTCCCTATCGACTACAGAAGTTGAATACATTGTAGCTGCCACTTACTGTACCCAAGTATTGTGGATGATTCAGACACTTGCAGACATGGATTTTGAGTATCTACGCTAGAAGTTGGGCGTGACCCTGTTATCAATCTAAATAGTATATCTGATCAGGGGGAGAGTTCCTTGTATTTCTGATCAGAGGGAGCACATAGTCACTCTCTGTTTTCTTTCACATTGATGGCAAAGGGGGAGAAAAATCTATGGTTTGGATGCTACAATTTGAGTTCTAAGAAGAATAGTGCAGCCTTTCAGGGTTGCCATCAATGCTAAAGGGGGAGATTGTTGGCATGTTTTACAGGAAGAGTGTGCTTGTCATTGATGGAAATAACAACAACGACAATGGAAAACAAGAAATAAGCAATGAGAGTTCGAAGATTCAGACTTCAGAGGATATGAAAGGAGTGCACATATCCACAATTGTCTAAGTGTCAAATTGACTCTTTAAGAAGTCGAGAGAGATCAGAAGCTCAAGAGGAAGAGCAATAGTGGCCGTTGGATCACCAATCCAGAGGACTAACAACCGTCTGATCAAATCAAGGTACACGAGACTTAGATCTTTACACATGCAAGTGAGGGAACTTGCCAAAGTTTCGAAGTCCCAAAGTAATTTGAGACTGTTGATCACTAGGAGGAGAATTTGGTTGTTTGATCATTGGGAGATATGTGTCAAGAGACTGTGAATTTGGGAGGGAGAAAAGTTTGATATTTGAAATCCTCGAAGCCTGGAGAGCCGGAGTAAATTTCAACCGTTAGATCCAGAGGGATACGTGGCAATGAATCGTGAGCTCTGGAGAAATCACTTCGAGAAGTTTAAGTTTGATATTTGAAATCCCCTAAGCTCAGATAGTCATAGATCTGAAATAAATTCTCGATCATCGGATCATCTGAAGTATATCTCAGTCGTCAGATCATCTGAAGAAGATATCAAGCGTCAGATCATCCGAAGTGAATCTAGGTCATATGATATAGAAAATACATGGCATAAACCTGTGGACTTCGGGTAAAGACCCGAAGTAAGCCTCAATCCTCTGATTCAAGGACATGTGGCAGACCATGTCAGCAAGGAAATGTGGTAGACCATGTCCACAAGGACATGTGGAAGACCATGTCAGCAAGGACATGTGGCATACTACATCAGTGAGTGACACATGGAAACCACTCAGCCCGTGCCAGGTCAACAAGTGACGTGTGTAATGTTACATCACTCCAAGAGTTTTACCACAAACAGATGCCCTAAGTCACGAAGTCCTAAATTTCGAAGTCCCGAAGTGGATACAAGTCATCTGATCTAAAGATCACTTTGGGTGCATTCTCAATCGTTGATCTAGTACAGTGGAAGGACAATGTAATTGGAAGTGTTAAATGACAGCAAGCAGTCTCCACCGCTTATGACTTATTTAGCATATGACCACTTCGGAGGAGAATGAAGCAGTGATCAGCCTAAATTCTTGAAGGGCCGAAGTCACTTATGATCGTTGATCATGCAGGAGGGTATGTGTCAATATATCGTTGACTCTAAGCGAAAATACTCTGGGAAAACACAAAGGAGAAAGTTTTGTAATTCTCAAAGGATGAAGTTTTGGAGTGGAGGAGAGTCATTGGATTGAGGAAAGGTGTCTGCAGGTCATCAACTTCAGAAGATTAATGTACGGAAGAAGCAAGAGTTTGAGAATTGAAAGTCCTAAAGGTGGGACTCGCGAAGGAGATCCTGATCATAGATTCGGGGAGATAGGTGTCATCAGATCTTCCACTCCAGAATATTGTCATATGGGAAAAATGAGATTTGAGAGTTGAAACTCCCAAAGACCGGAAGGCCAGAATCAATCGTAGTTGTTGATTTGGAAGGAAGCTGCGTGTCAATGTATCGTGGAGATATGGGATCGCACGTGGAAGGAGGAAAGGAAGGAAGATAATAGGCATTGATCGAGTGGCATCCCCAAGGGATTGGAGATCAACGGTCATGCTCAATTGCAGGGTCAGAACATGCTCGGGTCTTAACTTTTCTTGAGCGGGCCACAATAGAAACCATGGTTTTGGAGAAAGGACACGTGGAGGCTCTATGTAAATTGTGGGGAGAAATGTAGTTTGATACAAACCACCTTTGGATGCACCCGCAATCACGTGGTAACGTGAGATCATCGCCCAAGGTCATATCGAAAAAAAGGGAGCTAGCGCTCGCTAGACCAAGATCGCGAAGAGAATTTTCAATAGGTGTATGGACACAACTGGTGGTCACGTGAAGGAAGGGGCTTAGAATCCAAAGAAGCCAAAAATGACTAACTGTAACTTCCAGAGAAGATGAAGAATTACGACTACCAAAGAAGCCAAAGAATCTCAAGATAACGACCACTAGTGATGAACAGGTTCAGGATAACTGCTAGAGAAGCCAAAGAATATTTGGATAATGACCACTGATGATGAAGAGATACAACATAACCACCAAGGAAGACAAAGAGTTTGAATGATGATCAGGCAGAGGAATCGACGTGATAAAGATATGCAGAACAGAGAATATAGTGTGCTTTTTTATTCGATATTTATGCATGTGGGTAGGATGAGATGTAGTGTAGTACCTGAAGTGGAGATCAGTGGCACCATGAAGAGAATGCAGATGCAGCACAGATCATAAAAGGCAGAAGAGAATATGAACAAAATACATTTGTGAGTGCAGGAGGGAAAAGAGAAGAGCATAGAAGAAGAAAGATGCAGAAGTGGAACAAAGGATAGAATATGAAGAATGCAGAGGAGACATGGAGCGGTAACAAACCATATTAGAGATAGAGAAAGTAATTAAATGTTTTGAAAGATTCAATCAGGGTGGTAGGGTGGTGTTATGGAGGATTGTAGTCCTCTAAATTCTAGTTGGTGCTAGAAGATATTCTGGGAGTTGGTGTTTCCATCTAGTTGGTGCTAGATAAACCTGGGAGTTGGTGCTTCCATCTAATTGGTGCTAGAGAAACTTGGGAGTTGGTTCTTCCATCTATTTAGTGCTAGAGAAATCTGAGATTTGGTGCTCTCTGCAATTTGTATCTTCCTATCAAAGGTTGTAGCCTCATATTTGAGTTGGAGCTCAAAGAATGTGATGTACATGAAAGTTGGAGCTTGATTGACATCCTAAGAAGAAGAGGTTTTCACCCTTTATGGGTTTCCTCATGAAAATTAGTGTCTCTGTGTATTCTATGTGACTGATCAAATATTTTATATCTTTGCATGTTAAGTTATCAACAACACATTAAATAATAATCTAGAAAGAATCATAAAATAACAGGAAAAGTTTCAAGTTTATATACATAATTGATTCACCCCCCAATCTCAGTTATACTTCCAACATCATCATTGTTGGCCTCTTCAAAATAGGTTGGTTCAATCGTAGATGAGAGTTCTAGGTGTGTTTGTTCTGGTGAACAGATTCTTCTTCTAGTCTCAACTCCTACATCTTTGTTTCCGATAATCTGATCTGAAGGATGATTCTTTTGTACTCCTCTTCTAGGTGTCTTTGGAGGCACTTGTTGAACTTTCTCTTCTTCTTATGTCAGATCCACTTCATATTATCCTTATACTTCTTTTTCAACTTCTTCTTATTCTTCGTAACGTTGTTCCATTGATTCATTTTCTTCTTCCTTTAATTATTGTCTACCTGTTTCATCAATTGTTACATTGATGCTTTCCACAACTTTGTTCAATCTCAGGTTGTAACACTTGTATGATTTTCTTGTACTTGAGTAACCAACAAGTACACCTTTGTTCACACGAGAGTTAAACTTTCCCATTCTTCCATCTTCTCTTTTGATGTAGCATTTGCTTCCAAAATCTCTAAAGTGCTTCACATTTGTTGGTCTTCCTTTCTATAGCTCGTAGGGAGTTTTGCTAGTGTTGTTTCTAAGCATTACTATGTTTTGAATGTGAATTGTTGTATGCATTTCCGGTGTCCAAAAGATATACATCAATTTGGAATCCATTAGCATCATTTGAGCCATTTCTTGTACTGTCATGTTCTTTCTTTCAACAACTCCATTCTGTTAAGGTGTCCTAGCAACGAAGAATTTCCTTTTTATTCCATTCCTACTGTAGTAGTCCATAAATTTCTTTGAAGTGAACTCTCCTCCATTATCATATCTCAAGCATTTTATTTTTGAATCCATTTCATTTTCAACCATTTCCTTGTATACCTTGAAGTTTTCAAAATCTTCTAACTTATTCCCGAGGAAGAAAACTGCAGTCATTCTTGTATAATCATAAACTAATAACATAAATTATTTCTCACCTTTTAAACCCTTTGTTGTAGTTGGTCCAACTAGATCAGTATGCACAATTTCTAGTGGTCTTGTCGTTGAATATTCTTTTGATTTAAATCTGGTCTTTGTTTTCTTTCCTTGTTGACAATGCTTTAAAAAAGTGTTGGTTGGTTTCGTGATATGGGGCATTTCTCTAACTACTTCCCTTTTGCTGACTTTGAAAAGGTTATCAAAATGTATGTGACCCATTCTTCTGTTCCATATCCTATCCAAATTTCATATTCCTTTCTCAGGAAACACTTTTCATTTCCAATTTCACTTAATACATATATGTTGCATGAAGTTCTCGCAGTTTTTGCATTCAATTTTCCTGGACCTTATTTTCTTATCTCTCACTTTTGTGAATCGAAAGTAACTTTATGACCTTGGTAACACATTTGAATCACACTTAGAAGATTATGTTTCATATCTTATACTAGTAGAACATTTTCTACCTTGGTATTCTTGTTCCCGATTCTGACCGTGCCTTTTCCAATGATTTTAGCTGAATCATCATTTCCGAAGGAGACTGGTCTGTCTCTTTCCTTTCTTAATGTAAGAAACTTGTCTCTATCACCTGTCATGTTTTTTGAACAACCACTGTCAACATACCAACCACGTTTATTCTGCTTAGCTTGTAGAGAGAGTGTGCATTCTTCATTGCTATATTGATTATGCTTTCTTATCGATGTCCTTTTCTGAGGTTCCTGTCTGTGACTGTTGTTGTTCTATTGTGGTTATCTAGGATGGAATGTCATTCTGCAATCTTTGGCCATGTTTCCAAAGTTGTTACATTTGTATCATTCCACTTCAGTGCTCAAATATTCAAACATGTTGTAACTTCTTCTCTGTGTTTCACTAGGCCTTCTTAGATAACCCTTTTGTGTAGGACTTTCAAAGTTGTTTATGTTCCTTTTGTTAGCTCTGAAATTCACATATTTATGTCCAAAATTATTACATGCATAACATAAACCAAAAAAGACAGTTTGATAGCTGGTAGTTAAAGATCTTCTGAAAGGAGGTATTCTTATGAATCCTTCTTCTTCTTGAGGCCTATATGTTTCTGTCGGTCATTGATTCTGAAATCTGAATCTTATCGGTGGAGGAGTGTCCCTGTAATTTTATTTGTAGACCTTCTTATCCCCTTTGATTGTTTCTGCATAGATTTTTGGATATGTTTCTTGTTATGTTGTTTTGGAGCTTGATCCATTTTCTATCTGATTGTATCCAAGTTCAAACTTGTCATGATGAGGTTTTTGACTGTTGATAATGTCATTCAAAACTTTTGAGTTGTTCTACATATTTTTCTTTTGTAGATCCTTTCTTAATGTGACAATTTATGCTTCCAAATTTCCAATGATCCTGTCTCTTCCTTATAGATATTATTTGAGTGATTATTTTGTTGATTAAGGTTGTTTGTCATTGATTTCAACCCTTGAAGAAAGTCTGGTAGCAAATTCTGGTAGCACAAAGGTTTGGGTAATGGACCCAATGTTGTTTCATGTATAATGGTATGAGTTTTAATATATTTGAAGTTAATACTATTCTATATGGATAGTACATGTCATTCCATTTTTGGTGGTATGTGGAATGTCACATAACTCCTCACGGTTTGAGAGTTATGGCCATGAGAAGTTGGAGAACCCAGGTTTGGGTAATCGGACCAAGTTTGTTTGATGGATAATGGTATGAGTTTTGATATATTTGTAGGTAAGGATATTCTATATGGCTATTACATGTCATTCCATTTTTGGTGGTATGTGGAACATCACATAACTCCTCATGGTTTGAGAGTTATGGCCTTACGAAGTTGGAGGACCCTCATATGTCATCTAGAAGCCCCAAAAGGTCAAAGTTGTCAAAGTGGTTTAAGAGATTTTAGAAGGTAAATAATAAAGTGAAGTGATGAGTGTACTATAATTCAAATTGAATACAAAATATATTATTTAAATAATATATTTAATGGAGAAATTAAAAGTGGGTTAACCCTAAAATAAGGAAAGTGGGCAAAGTGAGCTAGAAGATGTTTGTAAGGAAGCTACTTAGAGAGTATAAATAAGAGGCAAGGCTCTCTTATTTTATATACACTTGAGCATATTGAATAACTATAGGTGTCTGAGGTAACCAAAGGATATCTAAGACAAATTTCTGAGGGAAGGTGAAGAAAAGAAGGCCAAAATTCAAGGAAGGATAAATTCTTTTGATGATTGTTTCTAAGGTATGTTATTTACAGGTCATCTCACCATTTTTGTAATAATTGTTTTTCTAGAATGATTCATACCATGAAATTTCTATTCCATTGAGGACACATATCCAAGTATCTATGGTAAAAATTTCAGCTTGTGGGTCGTTATAGTTTTGGAGTTACACTCCGTCGAAAATAGGGTTTGTGGCTAGTTTTGAAATTAGTCTAAAACATGTGTTTTGGGTAAAAACATCATAACTTATTCATAACAGATCCAAATTTAGTAAGACCAAATGTGTTGGTTAGAGTACATTCTTTAGTATTCTTTGTAACTAGGGATGATTTTAAGGATGAAAATTTATATTAAAATGTAGAAACATGGGCTAATCTTACTAGACCTTAATATGCAAAATGTAAAATGTTTGGCGATAGTTTTGTAAAAATATTCAAATTTCTAAGGATTTAATATAGCTTCTATCAAATATTGGCTATTTTTAATGTAAAATAATTTTATTCTATGGAATTAGGGCGAATCAATTTTAGAAAAAACAGAAATTAGCGAATCCGTTTTTGGGAAAAACCATGGAAAATTAGCCCATTTGTGAAATTTAGCCCCTAAAATCATCTATGTTTGTAACATTTGCATATCCAGTCAAAAAATATTCCATGTGTGGAATTCTCTACAATGTCTCTCTCTAGAATAAACCACAATTCAGAAAGGTATGCCATTTTTGCTATAACTCCTTTTCTAAGAGGTTCCAAGTAGTGACACCTGGAGGAATTGCATAAAACAAACTGAATAACATTGTGTACTATTTTTGTATCTTTATTTATTACAGGTACATATTTATGATTATTTCAAGTTAGGGTTGTTGACTAATCCCAAACTAGTCATGTGAGACTAAAGAAAATTTTGATGAAAATGTCAGTCTCTTGTTGTGAAAATTAAGGAAGGTTTGTAGGTATGTGATTATATACACCAGGTCTATTACAGATTTACAAATCATATTTGGATTATGAAATTGATGAGGGCTTTTGGTTAAGGTACATGTTGGGTACATGGTTGAGACAAATAGTTGATGACTTGGCACATACATGAGGTGTATAGTTGATGATGTTGGTACATATTGATGAGTAGTTGACACATGATTGTTGCATACTTGGTACATGTTTGGATGAAATAGTTTATGGTATAGGTTGATTATAGGTTGTTTGGTACAGGTTGGTGCATGGTTTATGCACTTGTTTATGGTATAGGTTGATTATAGGTTGAGTTATATGTTGATGCATGGTTCAAGTTTATTGGTACATGTTTATAGTGGTATATCTCACAGTGATAGTGTGATAGTGGTCCCATCATTCTACTTCTACTTCAGGGCAATTGGATGGGGCAAGGACATCTAGTTGTAGACACCTTCCGGTTGTAGTCGGAGAACATAGGGGGTTGTAGCCTCCTCCTGGTTGCAGCCAGAGAATAGGGATTTGGAGCCTCCTTCCAGTTACAATTGGAAAAAAAAGGAAGTTGGTGCTTCCAATGAATGTAATTCTTCAAGACATATAAGAAAAAGCATTATTTGGTTTTCTCCCACTTTGGGTTTCCATGTAAAACACTGGTGTATTGTGTATGTGTATGATTCTCCATCTTTTCATTGCTTATTTACTCTGCAGTTATTGGATGATAATGCTACATTGATATAAAACTTGGATTATATGGTTAAAAAGGATTAAATTGCTCTATTACTGATTCAACCCCCTCTCAGTAATCCAACAATTAGTATCAGAGTAGATTCCTTCAAAAAATAGTTTAACCACTGAAAGGTAGATCGTGGAGAGAAACAACTTGTATAAAAATGGAATACCACATTTCAATGGACATAAGTATGCATTTTGGAGCATAAGGATGAAAACATATATACAGGCACAGGGATTTGAAATTTTGATCCGGATTATTTTTGGCACGAAATGAGAGCGGAGATATAATAAAGAAATGCACAGAGATATTGAAGATATTCAATAATATAACATAAATGTATCATAGATGCAACCATAAACATAGATATATAGTAATACATGATTTCTATTAATCCAAGAAATGTACAGAGACTGTAAAAATACAGAGTGAAAGACTCGCTAGAATGGTGATAGCTTATCTCTGAGAAGAGATGTGACGGCTACTCGCATTCGCAAAAAGATCATTACAATGAGGATATGAAGGCATTTTTACAATAAACAGGAATGCCAAAAGTCCTAGACATCCAAAAACCTAACCCTAGGAGATGAAGCGCCAAAAGTCATGTGGGCCCCATTTGGGTAAGTGAGTACATCAACTTCCCGGGGTCGTAACTTTTGCATACGATCTCCGTTTTAGGCGTGTGATAGCTCGTTGGAAAGGTATCATCGAGGAGATTCATTTTTGGGGCTCAATAATGCCTTCAAATATCATTGAGAACCTCGATATCGAAAAACCTTCATTTGGACCCTCAAAATGGCCCCGGAAGTTAAAACCTGCTAAAAATAGTAAATTGCCAAAATTGCCAGAAAACTATTTTGAGCCATTTGGAAAAGG